>JAGDQP010040311.1:0-17350 GCA_022664845.1 Lepisma saccharinum | reverse complement strand
CTGGCCACCTTTCCCTATATTAAGATCAAGTTTTTAACTGTTATGGAAATATCGGTACAATTATTTGTTAATCAATATTATCGATATTTGATAACAACGCCGATCTAAATCGCAAATCATGCATTGTTGATATCTTATGATGCTGGTTTGCTACTGGAATATGTTAGCACTGAAAGTGTGGAAGCCTGTCCTTCTGGAAGTACTTTGTTGCACAGTTTATAAAATGTTTTACCTTTATTTTAGTCGAGTTCTGGCCACCTTTCCCTATTTAAAGTACTTTTATTTGATTAGCATTATGCAGAGTATGCCAGGAAAAGTTCGTGAATATATTTTGTAATGATTTACTGTGAAATAAGTATTTCTTAAAATATTTTATTTATTGTGTTCTCACGGTAACCAATATATTCGGAGTTATAATATTGGTTATTTATAAAATATGTTAATAACGGGCGTGCACTGCCTATTATTTTATATTTTGATTCTTGTATTTTATTCTATTCGGAACAGTTTCTGAACAACTTTAGTGATAATTGTTTTTAAATTACTTACCCATAGTAAATTTGAATATGTATGCTTAACTTCTGATTGTGAATGAGTATACTCGGGTTATTAAAATTTGTAGGGTTATTAAAATTTGTCCCATAATCAACATTTTTGTGGATACAATTGAAATTTTAACTATATTTCTAATAACGATTACAATTAAGTAAAAACAAAATGTGCAATGACTCTTGTCAAAGCATGATAAGTTAAGTGGTTAATGATGTGAAAATAAGTTTTGCCAGGATATTTGAGTTTTATGGTAAGTAAAAATGTTTTTTTGGAGTGTTAAGTTTGTTTTGATTATGTGTAGCGTATGATATTTAGTTGTGGTAATGTTACAACATTTTGCTTGTATTTTTTTACAATTAATAGGTTGTATTAAATGGGAGTTAGTGTCTTTTATATGCTTACGTTGCTTAAAGTTACGATTATTGACATTGTTCGCAAATGAAATAAAGTAATATTCTAACATAAACTAAAATACCAGTGTTTGTGAGATTCGTATGTTACTAGTGTGTAATAAAATATGGATAGTTATGTGTCTTCAATAAATGATAGCACATCTATTAATTCGATAATGATTTTGGTTTCGTAAGGATAAATCCAGTGTTTTCTTAGGATATGCCAAATGCTTATATACTTATTTTGGTTTTGTTTGTTGTGCGTGTGAAGATTGTAATTGTAACGTTTAATTCGATAGGAGTGAAATGTACTAATAGTTGAAGTACTCACCAAACAGAGGGAAGATTTAGAACAAATTTAATTTAATTTAAACTCATGGGTCACCCATCAGAAATGTAAAGATCGCCCGCCCTCCCTAGCAAAAAACTATACTTTGTACTATACCGTCAATTGGGTTATTTTCGGGTGTTTTTTTAAGTATCTTTCAGTGCAGTTTGCTAACGGTTATAGTTACAGTTCCCGTTGTAATTTTTACATAAGTACTATTGATCTAGAAATAGGATACATACTGCTACTCAAAATTACCACTGAAGTATAATATAAAAATTATAAAAAATTTCCGAACAACTACAAAACATCATACTTAATATGAATATGCACTTCCTTTCTTGAGGTACTGGCATTACTCTATGAATCTGATCCTTTGTTGTTGTATCGTCATTGTCGATGCCTGGAAAGGCAAACATCTTTTTACCTCCACTTTTATAATTACGCGACATTCTCCGAAGTTACCATTTCTATTATTCCAACAAACGCGATAGTATAGTCACATCCACTATATAACTCTGCTTTTGTGAACTGAATTCCCTTCTAGACTAAACATGAAAGCTGTGACAGGACGCATAAGCAAGACAGTCTTGTTTGCAGAGTCCAAAGTTTCCGCTATAAGCCGGCAACTTGAAAAACGACCGCTAACAATGAAACTCGTAAAAACTGCAGTAAATTGCAGTTGTGGTATTGTTAGAGATATTATATTATCGACTACAATCCTTCCGCTTATACGGGAGAAGAAAGTAAACTTATTCCTCACGCTAAACGGTATTTGATGTACCTTTTTTTTTACAAATGTATCTCTCTGTCCGAAGTTACCCCAGATGTCCGAAATTACCCAATTTATTTGTACTAAATATAAATAAAACATTTATATGTTCTTTCCAATTGAAAAAAAATATTTTATTTATTTGTTGCCGGCACAACATGCCTTATAGCCCAATTAGAGTGTAGATATTTAGAATGCTCATTTACAGACATTTTTATTAAAATAAGACATATCACGTATATCAAATTCGATGCCAGTTATACACATTTCATGGTAAGTAGTACTTATTCTGCAGATTGGTGACTTCGTCATTATATTATCTTTGCATTTTTGCAGTGCAAAAGACCCGTGTTGTCTACTTAATTTCTTAATGAAAGGACGCGGAACTGTAACAGTGATAGAAAGTCTGTGTGGTTAAGGCCGTTTTCAATTATTTTGGTAAGAAATACCAGATCTGATGTGCCTTTGCTCTAACCAGCATACACATAGTACATTGTCTATAATGTAGAAATTCTGTTAATCTTCTTTCCATCCTTATTTCAAATTCTAGCATTTTAAAAGTATCGTTTGTGATATTTGTTATGTGGCTGTTGAGCGTTAATTTCATATAAAACGTGACACCAAGAACTTCAACTACGTTAAGCCTACTTAATGCATACTTATGAATTTAATACTTACATCGATAATGTTTTTAATTTATTTTCAATTATAAACTTCGTATTGACTGAAAGTTGATTGATAGCGTAGCAGCTAGTTAAGTTTTCTAAACGATGCTCTAGTTGTATGGCACCTTCCATGGAATTAATGTTAGCTAATATTTTGGAGTCATTCCGTAAATAGCACGTTTTCATTATCCGGTATAAATTCCAGTACTTTGTTAATGAACAGTACGAATAACCATGGTCCAAAATTCTAGCCTTGCAAGACTCCTGACATGCTATATATGTATCTGATTTGTATTTATTAAATAGAACAGACTGCGAATAGCTACACAAGAACACAAGAACCTAACCAAGGATAGAGAGAAGTGATGGTTTAACTCTGTGAAGCGTCTTTTCAAAGACAATATAAATCACATTGACTTCTTTTCTTTCAACCAATGAGATTCCAATAAAAACTGCAACAATTGCAATATTCATTGTTTCGGATTTTTGTGAAACAAAACCATATTCTGGCTTCACATTATTAAAACCTTTTTGATATACAGTCTGTTCAAGGACTTTTGAAAAGGCTCGTAAGATTTATATAAAACTATTGTTGGCAATTTCTCGTTTGTAGTTAGTTTTAAATATCAGGCTAACTAAAGAAGTTTTCGATTTGTTAGAAAAAATACACGTTGTTTAGCGTCAAGTTTAATGCAGTTAATAGGGGATATTTTAATATGCCAATACATTCTTTGACTATATAGGAGGGAATGCCATTAGATCCAGTTAACGTTTTGGATTTTAGATTCTTGATAGCCTTTTCTATTTCATCCAAATTTATTTGGTCAATATACATTATTTCAATTTCGTCGTAACCCTTAGAATTACTATAAATGTAATGAACGGTTAAGAATAGGATACAGGCAATGATTGGAAATTCTGTGAACAGTATTAGGTGATTCTTCATTGTTACACAAATCACTGTCTTCAAATATTAATATATTTAGGGAAATATGCTTTGTTTTGCTTTTAATAAGTATCCAGAGTTAACCGGGATCATTATTATTATTTTCAGAATTTGATATAAAGATGTTATAGGCTATTTTATGTCTTTCTTGACTTGAATACACAATGAAAAATAATGCTTGATTGAAGGGTTTTTAATTTATAATTTTATATGTAGGCTTTATATATTAAAAATTATTTTAACCTTCAGTTTCCTAATAATGTCTAGTAAACAGCCACGGATATTTCGGGACAGAATTTTTTGCACTGAAGACAACTGGCAAATATTTCATAAATAACAATATAAAGTTTGCTGACAAACAAGTAACACTATTTCAAGTGGACACTCAGATCTGGAAGAGATATACATATTTATAATCAGTATAAATAACTGACGTTGTGTGGAAAATATTAGGTGCCATTGGCCAGTGGTTGAAGAGAAATTTATGATGCAATAGAAAGATTCTTGTATGTGATAAGTGATATAAAAGTGTTGAAATAGCATTATACTTTTAAATAGCTGAAACAAATGGAAAGAAATACACAGTAATGGGAACTGGGTGGAAGGGTCTTCCTTCTGGAGGGTATATTCATCATGGGCGTCAGCTTGAAGTGAGCCATATTGAATCTAGATTGATTTTCTTAAATGAGAAAGGGATGGTGTGATATCTGAATCTGGGCAGAAGTTTACGGGAAATACGTTACTGAAGTCAATTTTGCCGTAAATGTCATATTGTGAGAGATACGAGTATGTCATGGTGTAATGATAAAATAGCCTGGAAACACCTTTTTTGCCTTGAAATAACGACAGAAATGAAACACAAATGCGCGCAAGTCCATATTGATAGGATACTATGCTCAGGAACAATTTGTATGCTCTTTATTTCATTTCCATCGTTATTTCGCTACGGTATAAGTGTATCTAGGCAGTTGTAGTCTTACCCCGTCACATATTCTTATCTCTCACCTTATTACATTTACAGAAAAACTGACTTCAGAAACGTATTTCTCGTAATATTCTAGCCCAGAATGAGATATTACAAGCCCTTCTTCCCATTAAGAAAATCAATCGAGATTCAAGGACTTCAAGATGGAATCATGATGAATATACTCTCCACAAGGAAGCACCTTCCACCCAGTACACATTACTGTGTATTTGTATTTGCATTTATTTTGTTTAAACACTTTTATACCACTCTCCACAGAGAAGAATATGACTATTGTATCAAAAATTTATCTTTAACCACTGGCCAATAACACCTAATATGTTACACACAAACTCAGTTTTTAGGCTGATTTTAAATATGTATATCTTTTCTAGATGTGAGTTTCCACTTGAAATAGTGCTACTTGTAAGTCATTAACATTAATAAAATGTGTTAAGAATTCCAATCAACTTCCAGTATATTTAAAGGCAGGTAATGTAGTTCATGACATGATACTTTTTTAAGTTTTTGTCCTCTTAATTTAGTACATATTGTCGCGATTAACCTATTGATAACTTGTAGCAAATCATAGAAAATTTGTGACTTTATCCTTACCCCCCTCTAAAATTCACATGGTCGCCCTTGTGTATACTTGTGCAGTAAGATGGTGAAATTTCTAAATAATATTTACTTAAGAATGGGAAAAGCGTGGTTATTAGTACTTACATTACATTATTACGTTCTTCCCATTTATTTTTGTATTTGCTTTGTTATTATTAGTCAATTTTGGAAAAAAGTATTTCTACAATGATCTGAAATATTTATTTTGAGATATGGGTGTAGCAAGAGTCATTTAACAGAATAATGTGACACACTGCGTAAGCAGTAATATCTCAAACTACAAACACCAGTTAGTTGCCTGATAGTCTTATTATTGATAATATGGAACGAACTTAGTAAGTGAAAGTACAATCAGTCTTAGGTTTAGTCTGAAGAAACACTTTTAGGTGTCTCTTCTTGTGTAAAATAAAATGCTTTATGTCTTGATTTAACAAATAATGGATAAGAAGAAAATATTATGATGAAACATGGTATCGTTAATGCCTTAATATACAAAATATAATATTGATTTTTCGCTTTACTATTAGACGTTTAATGTAGCGCCAGCAGGGATGTTATTTTAGCACTTTTAAAGCACAATAACTAACTCGGATGTGATTTCTAGTAACGAACCTTTAAATAAATATCTGGAAAACGTCACCAAGTTTAAACATATATGATATTGCAAAAGGTATTTCGATTAATCTGAATCAGATCCCAGTGCCTCAAAGTGTCAACGAAATAACAACTTTTTCTCTTTTTAGACGAATACGGTGGTTAATCTAAAGGAACGATAAATGGAATAAACAACCATACTTTTAAAGGCGTGAGGATACTATCCTTCAGAGGCTGCACCGTTTGTCTGTCACATTTTTTTTCTTTTTAAGGAAGTTACGATTGCTTCAAAACCGTGCGTACATCAGCATTTTTCCTTTCACAACATTGGTGTTGATGAATTGAGTGTTCGTGACTTTTAGGATATTGATCACACTAACAATATATCAATGTATATGTTTATAATCCACTTTCGTCTTTCCAATATAAACCTGGAAAACCAATCGAAATTTAGAGCGTGCTTAGCCATAACCTGACAAATTATTTACCATATCTGATTTGTTTCAATCAAGGCATTACCAACTTTATAGCACGATTTAATATGTTCATTCACAGACACACATATTCTGATTACACGCCATTTTGTAAACCGGCAAGGAAGATACCAGAAACGTTTTTCCGTGAGCCCCATATATCTTCTTTACTGGAAGCATTGCATTTGTAGACTTCTGCACCCTGTTTAGATCTCAATTTTAGCTGAGAGTACTATGTAATGCTCTTGGTAACTAATTTCTGTTATGTTATTATATTTACTGTGGACAGCATAGCTTCATTAATTACATACAGCATATGTCTTCGTTTCAAATTTATCATTGGGTAGTACGTGTTTATCTCAGTCAACATTTCAAGACAAAAACTGTTTCGTGTTCATGATTAAGGGCAGGATATTATTCTGCATTTAAGAAAATAATATAATACGTTATAATGATATATTAAAATTTTGCAGGAAATGGCGGTGGTACAGCAGCAGTTGTAGGTAATGAATTTATGAATTTTTACTATTATCTCATAATAATTAACTTGGAATAGAAGTTAACTTCTCATAAGAAATAATTCGAAATCTTCAAGATTTTTTTATTGAATTTATTTTTCATTTTCATATATACGAGTATATATATATCTCCCAACCCGTCTGGTCAGCGTGGAAGCAGTAGACCAACTCCTCCCTTCGGGGAGAGGCCTCATCCAGTAGTGGATTATTTATGGCTGTGATTTATTATATATATATACACATATTTGTGTGTGTGTGTTGTTTTATGTGTTTCTATTGTCTGAACATTTTATATATGTAGGAGATAATTTAGTTTATGAAAGCAGAAAATGTACTCACGGAAACATTGACATTTATTGATGATTTAAATACGTTATATTATACGTCCTGCCAAATTATACAAATATTTAGTTATCCCAAATGGCTTTATACTACAAGTTGTGTATTACATAATCCGTGTGGCTATGGAAAAAGGGCGGGACATGAAAAAAGTATAAAAAGAATATGACTATATAACACCATGATTAATACGATATACGAACAATCGAAAGTATAATTTTGCATTGGGCACAAGAGTCAATAGTTGACTCTGGCTGTAGTAGATAAACGGTAAAATTGTTTGTTGAAGTACATTGATATTTAAGTCTACCCCCACTACTTTGAAATACGGAAAGATAGCAACTTTTCGCCAACAATGTTAAAAGGATTATTTTATTTAGAAATTATCTGGATGTGTTAACTTAAAGAAATAACACGTATCATGCGTGGTTTGGTTTAAGGAAAGGAAAGAAGTAGATTTAAGATTGGAATATTATTTTCCAAGAAAAGCATAGTGATGATTGCTATTTGTTTTTGCTCAGTGCGTCTCCTTCTTTGCACTATTATTCAGAATTTATGAATATATAAAGCGAAGAGTTATGACATGTGTCACTTGTGAATAACCAAGCCAGAAAACAAAATTGTTGCTAACGAGAATGAGACAAAAGAAAGTAATGTGGTCTATTATATATTAAATGCTATTTTCTTGAAGAAGACGAAATATGTTTAAGATTCTAGAGTAGATAATCTAAAAAGAAAAGCCTTTCTTGAAAACTCTTCTGCTCCAGTGAGAGTTCGTCTGAGATACTCTACAGCTTGCGCATGTGGCTGATAGATTATTGATAATTAGCGAGATAACTGGATCATCGTACTTCTACACAATCTCTTGAAAGTATTTACGTGAGTCGTTTCGATTAGAGGTGAATCATACAAGAATATAATAATTTAGGAGCATATTGTTCTCATGCAAAAACCTGGCTCTACACATTTGGACAATGTCACCAAAATGCATTCTCCGTTAATGCCTAAAGGGCTAAAAAACTACGTAATACTGTCTCCTGTGGTCATTTATGAGTTCTTCGTTCGTTTTTGGCAGTATTGTAGTTCTAATTTTCCTCAATACAATTAACCATACAGCACAAAATCGCAAGAAATGGACACCCCCGGTATATATAGGGTGTTCGGGAATTCCTGTTACAGCATTTTGAAGTTGAAAGAAGACATCAAAACAAACAAAATATTTATGGACACAAATCTCAAAGCGGCGTTCTTTATAAATTATGAGCGTGAGAATTTACCCGGCACGGAACTTTGAGGGGACATAGCACAAAGACGAATGGCCGTGACACAGACTCTGTGGAATTTCACACAGGAAGTCATAGGGTTTATATCGAAACACATCAAAATCAATACTCCAGAAAAATTGCGCAAGGGATTCCCTACAGGATTTCCTGGTTATATTTGCAAATAAAGTAATTCGAAATATTCGGGAAATGATAGAATACGTAATATAAATTATAAATCGTCTGTGTCATATCCATAGTGCAAACAGAATCAAAAATGTGGAGAATTGTGGGTTTCCTTTGAGTGGTTGCATAACCACCCACAAGCAAGTTGCAGGCGTACACAAATATGTTTTCGTTTCAAATGAAAGACAGTTGTTTTGCTGAATTCATTCATATGAAAATCACAAAATCGGTACAAAACTTAGTCTTAATATTAATCTGTGTGCTTAGCAAATAATGTTAATTGCATTAAGCCGAAAGCCGTTTTGCAAAATGTGATTACACGCTTTTCATGAATACATGTTACATAATAATAGAGTTTATTACCAAACAACCCTGGTTGGTTTTGAAAACAACTGTCATCAATTTAAACCATGCGGCCCAAGTCTTAGCCTTCCTCAATTCTACTGGGTAATACTGACATAATAAGACCTGAAAAACGTATCTTATTCTGTCCTAAGTAAAATAGTACGTTCTCATTGGCATATGGTAATTACTAGAATATTATATTCTCATTGGCATAAACTAGCAGAACTGAGAAACGCATATGGAAAGACATATGATACATGCATTAACAGAAAACTTCATTGAGTGACATTCGAAACGAATTAAGTACTTTCTGTTTCTTCCTGTCACGTGGTATAAGGGTAGGTCGAGCATAGACACGACCCCTGCTCGGATCGATCATATTGACTGAGATTTTCCCCTGGTTTTTCCTACATTAAACCACCATCATTCTCAGATGCAATGATGGACCCAGATATAATTATTTTAGCTTGGTTCTTGTTGATTTTAAGCTGTTCCCTCCCAAGAACTGGGATGGGAAGGACCGCCTCTCTAAACCGAACTCTGGGGTCGCCTCTGCCTCTCTGAAATTATGGTTGCGCAGTAGAATTTCACGCGAGTAAATCAGTGTTGATCATGTATTGTCATTTTCGTGCACGATTTCATAAAGAACCACCAGCAAAAGACTCTATTCGAAATTCGTATGATAAATTCCAGCGAACAAGCTGCTTTTGTAACGGTAAATCTTTAAGAAGGCGTTCCACTTCAGACGTCGAGTTACAGAGAATTATGGAATGACTGTAGAGTAACAATAGGAGCTCATATAGAACATTTGTGAGATTACTTTTTTGATATTTTTTGGGAATTGAACTTGGACAGCTACATTGTTTATGTGTCAAATTACAACTTAATGTGAAAATGTATGAGTAATATAGAGCGAACTGAAATTGATCAGATCATTTTGAAACACCAAAAAGTACTTGGGAGTAAATGAATGTTTGACTAAAATGCAGTTTGCGCGAAAACACCTTCCTTGGACATCCCCATTCTTCCCCAGCATTCTTAAGATATTTTGTGCATTCTTCAAGAGTATTTGACTTTGCAGTCTTCTCGTCTAAAACAAATATTATTTTCTTTATAGGCAGTGATAATGGCGGTGGATTAGGATTCTCGATGGGTATGTATGAATAAGAATAATATTTGTAGTATAAAAAGTCTGAAGTTTTTCATTTTGATTATCAAAATTTTGCTTATTTTTTTCAAGTAAAGTCGGTACCTGATGAGAAAAATCTTAATAAGAAAACAGGGTTTTCTAATCATAGCTAGCATATATGTATCTGATATAGCACTGATGTTTCTCTTAACCTAACATGTTATAAATCGTACTTTTGTTAGTTATTCTTACAATCTTGAATAGAATCCAGAATTAGCGACTATACTTTAGAATTCCTATAATTACCAACTTCTGCAACAGCACTTCCGCGTGATGAGAGTTTTCCTTAAGTTCAAGAAATTTTCAATATCCAGTTGTTGTCTCATATAAGATTTATTACGAAAATAAAGTATATAAGAGTTTTACCGACAAGAAAAGATCAACAGCCAATATAAACTTGCTAGGTATATTTCGTTATTACAGCTGCATCTTCATTAAAGGTATAAGTAACAAATTTTTGGCTTGGGTGTCAACGCAGAGCTAATTTTGGTAACATCGAAAGTATAAAGCAACTGATTTGTTGTATATTTTATTTTTGCTATATATTAAAAAAAAATCTCTATTTTGAAACATTTAGTGGTGGTGTTCTGTAGAAACAAGGGTTTCCACTCTGAAAGGAGTTTTCTTGAAAACCCAAGGGACGTGAGAACGTTGTGTAGGAGAACCCTTAAGTAACAATAACATGTAATGTATGATTGAAATGGTATTTTTCCTTTTTATGGTAATATGATATATATATATTGAAATAAACCCGTTGTATTATTGGGTTCAATCTTTCTGGTAAACATAAATGAAATGAAGGAAATTGTGAATTAACAGCACATTCCACATTCTGCCAGTAGCACATTAGTATATACCAATCTTGTACCGACTGCACAAAGTGAATTTATAATTCGCTGACAGACAGCCAATCAGAAACCACAGATAGCATTCTCCCTAGAATTGATGTTTTTTATATGGTTTAGTGTTTCTCATAAAACCAAATTTTTTGTTACTTGGTGGAACAGTTACAAGCTATTAATTTTTAAATAAAACGTATTTGCTTTGCTCAGCTATTATTTCATTTTAGCTTATGCACATAAAAGCAAAGTTTTGATATGGAAAATTTCAGACAATATTTATAAACGTAGATAAAATAATAGGAGTAAGCAATAGAATATTACATTTTACAATATACAGTAGTAATATGCGAAGTTATGAGTATGTTAAACACCGAATTAGTTTTCATAATGTTCTTGCAAATACCCTTTGGTTATTTTTCAGAAAATGATACCTCAACAATTGTCGTTTACGCTGATAGTAAAACAGAATTAGCTTTGCATTTCATTTTCAAGATACCTGAGTATATACTCACTTTTAGCAGCAATATTCAAATAACTGTGTTCTGTACACTCTTCATCGATTCCAACGCACATGTTGAAATCGCGCCTCATAATTGTTTCTTGTATTAACAAGGGAAAAGTTTCGGTTGGAGAGGGATTTGTTTGATAAAAATGTTTATATATATTTGAATCCCGATATAGAGATTGTCTGTTTAGTAATTCGTTCGTGTAAGGGTGTGTTTATTCACTAGAGAGCATTAAAGATATGGACCAAGTTGTCCAAAAATCATTAAAACTTTCTTATCTTGAGTTCTATCTGAAACTCTTGCACCCAATCAAACTAATTTATTCCTCTGCTGTCATGGAGTGAGCAGAAGGATATTAGCTTTTTTTTCATGAATCAGTTTCTGGTAAATGTGTTATGTATATTTTCATACTACTAAAAGAACATATGTCCAACCCATGGATGTGTTTCTCCTTCAAGAATAGAATATATATGCAAAGGGAATGACGGATTATGAACACACTTTGTTCAGTACTTATGATTTATACTGAGAAATTCCGCCTATATCATCAAAATCCATTAAGTCATCCGCAACCAGTTGTTTGCTAGTATGTATCGTCCTATGTTGTAATTTGTTCGGCAGGTATGAGGACATATGATACCCATAACAGTAATATAACTCAAGAATTGAAGTGGGAACATTTTTACATAGTACCCATGTATTAAATTTTTGAAGGTTAGGCTGATTTTTATTTTCTCTTGTGGGCCAATGCGGTTCTCCATTCTGTTTGATTTTGCAGAAAATCTAACTTACACTTGTGAAGATAAATATTGACCTATATCTACCAACATAATTTTTACACGTTCGAGTGTATTTCCAGTCTTTGTCAGCATTGTCAGGAATGTTCACGTATGTATTTTGAGTAGTAAGTATTTTAGAACCGAAACCGTTGGAACTGCTGCAGTGACTGCCTGCTGTCTTCTTTACTCTCTAGAGGACAAGTGGGTCTTACATAGTCGAACAACTTGCATCATTAACGCTATGTTAATACGAATATATAAGAAGAGTACAAAGGGAAGAACAATAAAAGTCCGTTTTTGAAATTGTGAGAAAAAGTTTTGAAAGTTGTTCTTACTTTTAAAGGTGCAAGCACTTACATTTTAATATATTTTTGGTCTTTGCGCGCTTTGGCGCAGACCCATACGGTGCCAGAGGGCAAAAATAAATTTAAATTGAAATGCTAGTATCTTAAAATGTGTGTTTTCCCACTACGTAAAATAATGAGTTTGATCAATTTTTCACTGTACTCTTCATACATAAAATCGTATCAAACAACCCTTGTTGTAACCGAAATATTTCCCTGTAATTATGATGATGATTCTTTATTAATTTTATAATTTTAACAATTGGCAAAATACGGGTATATATCACATTCTGATCGATTTCAAGATTAAGTTAAGTTGTCTGTTTACTTCTTCAGGACATTTATGTGCGTATTTGCAACTATTGTTGATAAGATTCACCTCCTAGAGCCACCACAATTCCCAACCTTTACATTCTGTATGATATGGATGCAATATTTTCTCAAAACTTGTCAGCTGTAACATAAACCACTATTCGGATCTTAGTTTCGCGTTTCAAATACTGATTACACAAAATTCATTCTTATTAAATATATAATAATAAATTATAGATATATATCAAAGTTACAAATGCATGCTTTTAAGGATCACCTACTTCTTACGACAGTTTCCAACATAAGGTCTACGTATTACTGTAACTTTAATACATCCAAGGACACACCAAAATTTAAGAACTGGTCATATTGCCTTTTCTGCTTCAGGGTAGTTTATATAAGATGACGTTTTTATAAGATTACGTTTTGCATCCTTAGTCTAAAGTGACCAAGGTAACGCCCATTCGCATTAAGATTACTTTATAATTACTGTCTGTCCCAATTCAATCTGCTTGATCCACAAATAATGATATCGTTAAAAATATAGGAACCTATGCTTGTGAGCACTCCACTACTTGAAGTAGAGAGTCAAGTTTATATTTAAGGTTTGTTTTGAAGACTTTAAATTAGATCCTTTGCAAAACAAATAAAAATTCATATTTTGGACATACAACAAGCAATTCATTGGCACCACTGTTATGACATATATTTGAATTTTTCTTTACAGTTCCCAATTCACTTAATATAAAGTATTAGATTTTGTCACTTACGAACTGAATGTGGAAAATTCCCTTTGTATTTCGAACATCTTAATATATATCGACACACTCTAATTAACAAAGAATCACAAAGAACTACTTACACTTAATAATTTAGTCTAACTTGTAGGTGGAAGGAACGGTAGAGAAGGATCCGCGTTTGGTAGGTATACTATAGAACCATCATTTAATTGGATCGATATAGAATACTGAATAGTAGTTTTATGTCTCAAGTGTATGTTCATATGTTGCATCTCTTAAGTAAACTTTTTGTTTACTTTGCAACGAAGCATACCACTCTTACAAACTGCCGGCTGGGGGGTTAGTATAATTCTGTAAATGTTTGTTCATGAGCGTTTATTTCTTTAGGTGTGACGTCCACTAATACATTCATTCATTCTAACATTTTCAATGAATGTTCATAATATATCATACCTGCTTTTCATTCTCCATCTTGAGAGGAGATTATATAAAATGTTTTAACGTTCAGAAAATCTTACGTTTTTGTAAATTCTCATCATAATTCAAAAAATAAAATTGTAGCATAGTTCTTTAAATATTTCCTTGTCCATTCTAAGGAAGAACATTTTTCATGTCATCACCAATTTCTGTTTTAATTAACATTCCATTCAGTGTTGTTACCAGTTAAATATCTGATCCAAACACTTTATCTCTTTGTGCTTTTTAGTCCTTCCGTTCACCTTTTACAACAGAATCAAATATTATGAGTGTTATCTTTACTAACAAGTTTGCATTATTTTTATTTAAAATTTTATTGCAATTTTTTTAATGTATCTTTGCAATTTTACTTAGTAATAAACATTGCAAATATCGTACTAAAATGTGAATTAATATATTTTATATAAACTACTTCTATTTCGTTTCAGTCCCAGGGATGTTCGGAATGCGTAAGTAAACTCCAATTCTAATATTCCAATGAATGAAGTTGTTACGTATATGAAGGATTCGGCTCAAAAAGAGACATGTATTATTTTTGCATACGTACTAGAAAAGGACTTTATTTAAAACAGTTTCAATATGCATTTACCTCCATGCCGAATGGGGCTTTGCTTAAAGCATGATTCTACGAAGGCTGAGAGACTTATCATGAGAATCATATTATATAATTTTTATCTAATGGTTGTGCTGTGCAAGGTCTTTCAAAATAATTAACAACATTTTAACACTGTATCGTGCACAATACAATTGAGATAGTTGTATATACTGGCACGAGTGGATAACGACATTTTTTGTTTTCCATTATGTTCTGCGAAGTGCTGTAGTTATGTACTTCTATCAAGATGGCGTCTAACGGCATTGGGAAAACGTTTTTTTGTGCTTAGATTTCAGTCAGGTACAATTGTCAAGCGGCTATTCCCCACCAAAGTCGGAAAATAATCACCTTCGGACAGTTCAATTCAAAAATATGTGCAGCTTCAATATACAGGGTATGTAAGCTATCCCTACCAAAAACGCAGGCAAAACAGTTCCGACAGACGGGCTCAATTATCGTCTTGATGTTTGTACAATCTTTTTCTACTAAATAATAAATACATATGGCTACCTTTTATACGAAATAATACATACACATACTCTCCTACCTAAAATGTGTTGTGTATATCAACTTTAAACATTTTGACAATCATTTTTAATAATTATGTTTATACAAATTACGTCCTTCCTAAAGGTTTACAGCGAATTGATCATATTTAAGAAGAGAAATCCTACTACTGAATTTGCAAAAACGTCATTTTTTAAAAATATAGTAAAAGTGACAAACTGCAACGAGTTTCGTAAAACCTCTCATTGTGGAACTCTACGTGACGGAAAACGCACATCGGCAAAATTTCGCAGCTCTATGAACATCCATTACTGACTTCTGTTGATTATTCCATTTGTGAAAGAATCAGTGATCTGTTAGAAGCACTGACAAATTTGATTCATTAGTTGGCGTTCAACCTCACTCTCTTATCTAATGGTGTTGAAAGTTATTCATGCATAGTTTACTGTAGACATGATGAACGGTGTAGAAGCATTTGCCAACAAGATCTGTATTTTTTAAAAAAATGACATCACTGACATCCCGAAGTAAATATCGTGAAATCCTATCTCACGAGAATTCTACATAATGGAGAAAGTTTGTATGCAAAATTACATAATTAATCTGTATTAATTATTGAACTATATAGATTAGCCAGTGAGCTAATTGTTCAGTAAGGAGTTGGTAACACAGACAACTTAAGCTCGTGTCAGAGCGTACAATCTCATAGTCACTTTCAAATATAATCTTGCAACATTTTGTGTAGGCTGTGGAAAAATAATAAAAATAGTTTTTTTTTCTTGTGTTGTCTTAAGTAAATTCAGCTCTTTGTTGAACTTTATATAATGTGGCAAGGCTGTATACCAAGTTTTACAGCATATCCATAATAATTAAAGAATTGTGTTAATTAATTAATTAGTAAATGAATTAGTGATTTGTTGGAAACACTCACAACTTGAATGCTTGTCTGAGAGTTCAACCTTTCTGAAATCCATTATGGTGAGAAAGTATTCAAGTGAAACTTGTTTAGGATATAATAAACGACGTAGATGCATTTGAAAAAATATGTATTTTTCTAAATGTTGGAAACACTGAGTATCGTGGGTGAATTTCGTGAAATCCGTTACCAGTGTAGCTTCATATGATGTGGAAAAAACATATGTAAAATTCCAGCCCTCTACCTACATTAATTACTTGGTGCCTCTTAAAATTTTAAATAAATGAATTAGTGATTTGTTGGGAGTACTGACAGCCTGTGTTCTTGGCAAAACAGTGAACCGCACAACCGTTTTATGATGGTACCAAAGAGAATTCATTCAAAATTTGGTTTATACATGATTAAAATGGAAGGAGTGTTTCCAACTAATTTTAGTTTTATGTTTTAGCTCGTAACAAGGGAAAACGGGAATGAATTTCGTAAAATCCGTTCTTTGTGCAACTTTATATGATTGAAAAACGTAGTATGCAAAGTTTCACAGGTATTTTCATATTAGTTACGAAGTCCCGTTGATTAATAGGTGAGCGAGTTTATTAGTGATTTATTTCGCAACACTGACAACTTGATTTGTTGATGACACGTTACTCACTAGAGTCATTTCGTAATTGGGCCGAGGAAATACTCGTGCAAAAATTGGTGCAGATTCGATGAACTGTGCAGAAGTATTGATAACAATTGCATTTTTAATGTTTGATGAGTCTCAAAGGTTAGTGAGTTTCGTAAAATCCGTTCTTAGTGCAACTCTACATAATGGTTGAAGACCCTATGTAATATTTCAGAGCTATGTCTGCATTACGTAACCCTTAACTACTATCTTTATTTTGGGGCCAGGTAACTTCTATCATGGGGTCCCTGCTGAACCCAATTTTAAACGTGTATATATACTAAGATAGTAAGTGATAACAAGTTTTTAATATTTTTTGTTCAAATATAGATCTTATAAACTGAATTTGTAATTTACTTGACAATGGCTAAAATAGATAGAAAGTAAAAATCGAAGGTTTTCAAGGCGGTCAAGAAACACACTTTCGAACAAACATATATTTTTTTAATAAATAAGAATATTATTTTAAGTTTTGAACTCGTGAGTACTAGTAGCATCAGTATCACTATAATTTATCTTGCT
>JAGDQP010040310.1:132-17350 GCA_022664845.1 Lepisma saccharinum | reverse complement strand
TGTGTGTGGCCTGGCGTTGTCCTGGTGGAACACAATGCCTCTTCTATTGGCCAAAGCTGGCCGCTTCTGGGCGATTGCTGCCTTCAGACGCTCCAATTGTTGACAGTATAGTTCCGAGTTAAGGGTTTGGCCGTAGGGGAGCAGCTCATAGTAGATAATTCCCTGCCAATCCCACCAAACACACAGCGAAACCTTCCTGGCCGTCAATCCTGGCTTGGGCACCGTTTGCACCGGCACACCGCACTTCGACCACGACCGTTTTCGCGTGACGTTGTCGTAAGTGATTCACGTTTCATCACCAGTCACCAACCGCTTCAGAAATGGATCGCTTTTGTTGAGATTCAGTAGCGATTCGCAGATGGAAATTCGGTCTATGAGGGTTTTTTTTTGCGTTAACTCGTGTGGCACCCATACATCAAGCTTCTTTGTGTATCCAGCCTTATGCAAATGGTTCCACACGGTTTTTTGTGCAATGTTTAGCTCTTGGGCAATCGAAACAGTGCTTACATGACGGTCGGACGCGACAATGTCCATGATTTTATCGACATTTTCGACACGTGGCCTTCCAGTGCGTGGTACATCTTTGACGTCAAAATTACCGGAACGGAATCGACGAAACCAAAATTGCGCGTGATTGGCTGTTACAGTATCAGGACCATAAACACTATTCACATTTGCAGCCGCCTGCCTTGCGTTTTCGCCTTTACCGAAGAAAAACTGTAAAATATAGCGTATTTTCTCTTTGCTAGTGTCCATTTTGACGCGCGCTCACACAACACTGAGTCAACGCATCACAACTATCTGAACAGTGTTTGTAGTACGCAATCTCATCGTTTGAACGCCATCTCGTTGAACCCGATCGGGCTTATACAACGCGAGCTACAGATCACTGAAGCCATCTATTGGCAAAATAATGGATTACTTTTTACTACACCAGATATAAATATACTTTGGATTATATATATAAACTTTAGTTACTGCAGCGGCCAATGATTGAATCGTACACAGTAAAAATTAATTGTGTTAATTCAACAAAATGCGGTGTCCCAGCGTGACTACCACTTTTTGTGTGTTAAATCAACGGTTGTAGCGAGATTTGAACATGGGTTGCTCAGTTAGAAATGGAGCATCTTACCGATTTGACTAAATTGTCAGATAGGAAAAGCACTAGATGCAAACATTAGATACTCATCGAACAAAATTTGAATTAAACGACTACCCTATAGATTCAAACAGTGTAGGGGATGAAATATATGTTCCTGAGCCTCCAAAACAAACTAAGTTATTTCCACGACTTATCTCATGGTTTAATCACTTTCTGTTTGTCAATTGGGAACCAGAATTCCCATTCATTGAGAATGTTCCATTTCTATGAAAGCAAGCAAGATGGCAACAGCCAAACACTTGACCAAACGGCTTTCTTATCGTAACAACATGTCAAATGATGCGTTTACGATTGAACTATAATATGTTCTCAATGAATGTGAATTCTAATCCATAATTGACAAATGGAAAAGTGATTAAATCATGGCATATGTCGTGAGAGTAACTTGGTTTGTGTTTGAGGTTCAGCGATATTTTTTTTTATTCTCTATACTGTTTGATTCTAGCGTTTTCTTCTGTCTGGCGACTGAGCACAGGTGGTAAGATAGTGGACTTCTAACTCAACAACCCATGTTCAAATCTTGCTACAGCTGTAAATTTTCCCCCAGGATCGAAATCAATATTGTGTGTTGTGTTAATTTAACACAAAAAGTGGTAGTCACGCTGGGACACCGCATTATGTTGAATTAACACAGCTATTTTTAACTGTGTAGAATGTAGTGAACAATTATTTTTTTAAAAGGTTGTCAGTTATTTTGAATGATACGTGCTAAAGTATCAGAATAACTTTAAAGTATTACTGGAAGAGGTACATTAATGACAATGGTTCTAAATCCATTTCAACTGCAGGTCACGTCCTTCGGACGTTGGTGCTATACAATTAAGTGAATCGGAAAATTAACATCGTTTCGCCTTGAGTGTTACAATAATATGATGGCACTCATAGTTGGGGTGCTTTCGGGCTGGGAATTCCAAGAGTCGTGTTTTTACGGTATCGAGAAGTATATCCCAAATTTCTTCGGGGTATAAGAACCTTTGCAGAACAAAGGAAGAAATAATCCTTCACATTTATATGTAGCATGATTAAGTCAGATGCAATGAGTTCCTTTTAAAGGATCCCGCAGAAATCTTATAAGAAATGGCTCCTGGTCAAATTATTTGAAATTTTAATATGTTGTAGTACGAAACGAAGTGAGCAAAAGACTCGCTGTGCTCCAAGTCGAGAAATCAATAATTTTAGAGTTACGAGCAAACATGTATGCTAAAATGGTGAGCATTGGTAGATTCTTTGCCTGACTTTGAATTATAATATTTATTTTCACTTTTTCGTTTTTCTTTTGATAATATCAAATTAAACTTGTTACAATTCACTTTCTTTTACGTGGTGGAATATGAATGTGGACGTGATTATTATTTTTTTTTTTAAACTAAGCCAATGAAATACTTCATCAATGGAAAGTTCTTCAGAAAAATTACAACCTAGCAAGTATTCAACGGAAAACCCGATTGAAATGAATTAAGTATAATTGATGTATAGTCCATACATGACTTATATAGAAATAAATAGTTGACATGTTGAAAAAGTATTAAAGATACAAACAGGATTTTAAAATACCACATGTTGGCCGGGTAGCCTTGCGGTCTACGGTGGCAGGCCAACGACTCGAAGGTCCCGGGTTCGAGTCCCGGAAGGGGCATGGGTGTGGATTTTAATGGCTAAAGGTCAAATTGTGACGGCCGAAGTCCAATGTTACTAGACTGGCCTATATAAAAATAGAGTTTACCAAAGTTTTTTTTTATTTTAATACCACCAATTCGGACAAAATCAGCATAGTGGAACTGTGCAATCATGTTATTGGTATTCATAATCATCTATGCGGTTTTTGTTAAAATTGTCAAAACTTTTTTCAATGGAACCGTTTTTCGCTATACAGTAACTTTCACTATACAGTTCTCAGCGAATTTTTAGACGTAGTATTTTCAAAGTATTTGGAACACTACGCAAGACTAAAGTAAATATTTTTTATTGAATTTTAACTGATTATTAATGATATTTTAATAGTAGAGAACGAAAACATGTATTGCAATAACAGAAAAAAACTGCATACTGTTACCTAATCAGTAGTGCATAGGAAAATGTGTGAAAGCTTGGCCAAAGTAGTCTCCGTTTACGGTCATTTTTGAGTTGCGAAGTTTAATAACGACAAGTTTATGTTGATTTAGTAATTCACAATCGAAGCTGTACCCAAAGAACGTACTTGAACAAATTGATTGAGGACTGTAGCTGAAACCCTACTCAAATGCTTGCTTACCACACGACGTCAATTCCATCAGACTGAATTGCTTTTGTGGGGCGTCCATGTTCTATTCAATCATAAAGGTTTCTCAAAGGGTACAAGTTCGTTTGTGATGTACTAATCCGACATTATTTGCTGAGATATTAAATAATTTTGAGTACGACGCGCTAATTTTTAACCCTCAAGCTACGAAACAATGCATTGTTTTTTTTTTTTTAATTTCTTGAAATGAACTTTTCTCTTACTTTGATGTTAATAGTCTCTTCTCGAAGTTTGTACAATTCAGGAACACATTTACTGGGAAACAAACTGAATTTTAACCCGTTCGTGCACTGCTGTGATTCAAAACCAAGAAACGACCTCGGGGTAGCCGAGAGGTTTGAATGCAGTGGTTTGGAATCCACTTTACCAAAAACTGTAGATTCCGTCCTTAGAAGCTCACAAGCTCGTTTAGGGCGTTAATAACAATTCACTGAAACCAAGCAACTAATCGCGTTAGATGAAGCGATAAATAAAACATATAAATTTACTTGTTTCAAGGTCTCTTGGTTTCAATTGTTTCAGCGGATGCTCCACTTGCATCTTGGGATGTAGTCGTCTCTCACTCGCGTCCTAGGTCTTATCGTACCCGATTAATTTCTAGATTTTAATCGCAACAGTGGACGAATGGCTTTACATTTTCTAAAACGCATACGCATTTTTACCAAATTGATGTGTTTTGTATTTGGACTCTTTGCGTATATAATTCCTTCGAAAAGGAACACGATTAACCCATTTTCTTTCTTCTTTTTAATTATGTACTTTCCAGATCAATGGTATGGCGTCAAGTATTGACGTCATTAAAGTAGGATGAAAGAGCAGCAGCGAACAGAATTTACAAGGAAATTCTAGGCAGAAGGAAAGACTATTTAATTACTTCATTGTAATTTCTCTTTATTCTTCGTAACTCAGCATGACGAGGGAAATAATACTTATTGTCACTTCGTGCATGTGCACATGTTTCTTTTGAATTATTTGAATAAGAGATAGAGAGAAAAAAGATAACAAAGAGAGAGAGAGAGAGAGAGTAGAAGCTTACCCCTTTCCACTCCATATTCTTTCCCTCACAATAGTTGCTTATACGTGAGCTGAATGTAGTTGTCGCTTATCGTACCAGTTTCTAATTTAATTTGTTGCGTTCGCTTCTCTTTTTTATGCACTCGACGCTATTGTTAGAGACGCTAGCAATTTTATTAGTTATGTTCTGTCAGCCATCATCGTAATATATCTCGTTATTTTGTTCAGGTTCTTTTATTTTGTTAAATTACCCTTTTCTATGGGCTAAACTGGGAATTTGGTCAAGCCCTAGTCCTGAGGGATGACGTTACTCGCTGTCTACTTTCCAAGGAAAGGAATTGGTGATGGTATATGAACCATGGTCTTAATTGAGATACCATCACGGAATTTGCCTGGTGAAACTGAGGAGATACCTGGAAAATATCACTTGCGATTGCATCCAGTTTGTCCTGTAGTTTAATATTCCTATAATTCTAGAACAATCCCTTGACCGGCCTTCTACAATTTACCCTAATACGCTGTCCTAAGCACAACGGAAAAATTAGCAATTTCAAAAGTGTTCCCCACCTCAATCCATTAATATCTACGAATCCAGAAGAATTAATATACAGTCGAAAGCGCTTGAGTATTCGCACAAACTACAAGCAGACGGGTACCGCAAACGCAGTATAATAATAATAATTCACAACCATATTCAATCCACTACTTGATGAGGCCTCTCCCGGAGAGAGAACTTGGTCTACTGCTCCCATGCACACTAGTATTGGAAGAGGAATGCCGAAGCTCTTAGATGTGATGATGGCCACTGTATTTTATTTACAGCAGCTCCCCAATTTTCCTCACAATGCTGGATAAACACCGAAATTGTGAGCCTCCACCGGGAATCGAACCAGGGACCACTCGCACTGAAGTCGAGCGTGCTATCGACTAGGCTACGTAGGAGTCTCGCAAACTTAGTATACTTTTAACAATTTTTGTAGTGAAAATGTATCACTTGGTAGTCACCATTGAACAAGCGAAAATATTTTTATTTGGTGTCACTTGATGAACGTTAAGTCCTAAGAATCAAATTTATATAGTGTTTGCATGTATTGAAACTGAAATTTATTTAACTTTGCAAATTAGAAATATACATATTATTTCATCATAAGTAAGGTACCTTATTTTAATTTATAAACGAAAGGGAGCCAGATTAGTAGGAAAAGTAGAATTCCTAGGGTTTATATTCGGTTGCGCTGTTAAAGAATTTAAAATAAATTGCCCTCTAATAATATTTAAGTGCCCTATAATTATTTTTTAAAAATTATTTATGTCCTTTAGGTATTTGGTTCAGGCCGAGAAGCGTAGGCAAGGGACCGAAAGATAACATTCCGGCATTTAAAGGAATACAGAAACCATTCAGAAAAACTAAGCCAAAATTATATATCAATATGTAATGAGTCCTGCGGTTCTTCGTATCAGATGCATTCTTCTTTAGCGGAAAATATCAGAAATATAAACGAAAAGTTTTTGTTGCATTTCTATTTATCCAGGTACTGTTTTGAACTTATTAAGTTATAAATTTTGGTTCATAATTTATGAAAACGAGTGCAGTTTACATAGTGTAAGTGAGGTCAAAGAACCAAACTATTTTCGAAAAGAAATTTTTAAAAAATCGTGTAAATTCATATTTTAAATTGTATATAATTCTTTGGTTCATTCATATTATTTATTCAGAGAAGCAATCACGACTTTGTTGTAAATTCATAAATTGAAAATAGTGCTAACAAGGAGGGTTACCGAAGTGTCACACTCTTATTTGTTTGAAACTCCTACAGTGGGTAAAGGAAGCAAATTTAATTGATGCGTATCTTTTAATATCGGCGAAAATTAGTGTTAAGAGGGGGAACACCCCTTGAAGGTGAAATATCGACAAATTTCGCACATTTTAGCAAGGTCATAACTACAAATCCATACCTCGCATTTAATTGAAGTCCATACACTGGATACACAGGATAAAGGAAGAAAAACTAGGAAATATATATTTTTAATATGGGCGGAAGTTAGGGTAAACAGGGAAAATACGCCATTTATTTCAAAATACCATCCCATTGCACACGTTTTAGCAAGGCCGTAACTACAAATGCACACCTTGGATTTACGAGAAGTCCCTACACTTGATAAAGGAAGGAGAAAAAGATACATATTTTTTTAATATCGCGGGCCCGAGGGTTAAACAAGGAAATTCCCAACTAATTTCAAATGTCGATCACTTTTACAGGTACTGATGAAGCCATGTAGTTAGCTAGTTGGTGAAAGCGTTACACGTTTTTAGTTTTTAATTAAAACGTATTGTTTTGCTCAGCAATTATATGTTTTGCTTATAATTGCTCACCAATTATATTATTTTTTCTTAAGTATATAAAAGCAAAGCTTTGGCATGGAAGATATCATAGTATCTTTTTAAATTTCCTTCTTTTACCCTCAAACAAACCCGAGTGTGACACTTCGATACTATCGGTAACCCTCCTTGTAAGATAATTTCGGTAATATTGGAATAAATTAAATTGGAATCCATTTCATCATTCTAGAACAACCCATGAGGTGAAAAGAACGTTAGACTGATAGCAAGAAGTAGTAGTTTAGTGTTGAACCATCGTGGTTTCGGTTCGAAACGCAGTTATATTTTAATTCTGTCAAGCTTAATTGACTCATGGGTTCCGAGTAGACTAAAAGTATTGAATTTTGTAATATTACGTGCGCATCAATCTGGCGTGCTTACAAATGTAAGCTGGTTGGAGACAACCTTATTAAGTTCATATAATGCGAAGGTTGATAACTATCAGAGATTGTGCATAATTGAGTTACATGAATGCTGTTTATTGATCTCTCACTTTAATCTTTACGTAATCTATTTAAGCCTGTGTTATAATGTAATGAACTTACCGTGACCTATTCTCAGCTGCTGAAATTATTGAATTTGACTGCGAATAATATTGACAGAAACTATTTTCCCTTGATGAGGAATAAGCAAGTGCCAAACATTTTAAGACCATGCAAATTCATAGACTACCACGTGTAAAATGCATTTACAATGGCTGCAGTCGTCATGTGAAATGAATTTGCAATACATGTCAATTATTCTTATTTATATCAATGTTCATATTATTTAGGCTGATAAATTACATTAGCGTGATTTTTACCGTATTCTACAAATCTGTGAACAGTGGATCATCCCATTCCCATTGAGTTCCCATTCATACTTTTTTATATCAGAAAACAACAATAACTGTTGTTTATTTTTTTTTCTGTAGGTTACTCACCCACGCATCTTGTCCTCGCCATCTTTAATTCGTTTGATGTGTTGACTTCCCGACAACGAATTATTGTTTTCCCGAATTATTTCACGACTTATTGTAAAAGTTTGGACCCACATTTACTTCAGAGAATTTTGGGAATGGAATGGTTCTACCCTCGTTTACTAAGACTTTCTACTTAGTTTTTTCACCTATCCAAGTTCGTTGGTAGAGTTTTGTAACACCAAGTATACAGACATTTAAAATATTTAATTAATGTGCTAGTCAATATTAACTAATGTAGTTTAACATATTTTAAGTGCGAGTGGTCCCTTGTTCGATTTCCGGCGATTTATTACGTTCTTTAATAAATTCATATAAATTTTAACAGGTGATGGCTCAACAACTCATATGTTACTTCTTTTTATCCGTGATCGTTTCAACTACGCACATGAAAATTTCCTTGTTTCAAAAATATTATTAAATATTACGTTATAGCAAAATTTCGAATATGCCGTTATCTACCAACATCACTTTGCTCTGATTTCATGACTCCTAAAGTATTAAGGTTAATCGATAGGTTAATCGGTGCATATTCGCAGGTTGTTATGATTTGCAAGATTCACAATTGACCTGAAAGACAAACTTTATTCCTCAACGCACATTATTATTATTCATACACAATCAGAAGAATAGAAGGTCTAGAACATCATGAGAAATAAAAATCGCACGGACAATGAAGTTGTTAGTAAAACATTGCAATATACCCCTCTAGTTATTTAATAGCATTCTGTTTCAGTGCTTCGTGTTAGCCGCACCATACACTTTTCTGTGCAAATCAGTCAAACTAAGATTTTTTCTGATCTGCATTCTTTGTTGTTGGATTGAATAAAGGCAATGCCACATTAAGACTAAATGCAAGTGAGGTTTCCCGCATTTTGCCCTTTTACGTGAATTATTTAAATTTCATGGCAGGTAAACAGAAATTAACTTCCACGGACCAAAGTTTGTACTTCAAGAAAGAGTAAAATTAGCTTTGAAGAAATGCTAGTAGTAACTTCAGGATTGCGTGCAGACACATTCGGGACAGAACAATAACCTTTTAATGGACAGGACTTCTCTACTAATGCCATGCTGCAGAACTTTCTATCGTCTCGCTGTATTAATAAAATCGTTTCATCTTTAGTAGTCATTTCCAATACACTTTTATGCAAGACATCAAAAGGTTAGGCGAGATCTTGGAGAATTTCTTCTTTAACTAGGCAGCTATAAATAAAAGGATTACGATTATTTTTTTTAAATGAAATTACTGGTTGTACAGTTTCTGAAGCTCCTTTTTTTACATTTTATGTACGTATCTCCTCGTCTTATAGATTTCCAGTACCGGTACATGTTCTGCTGCGTAGCGCAGGCTATATTTCATTACTTGTTTTTCCTCATGGTGATAGAACATAAGCTATTTGAGTTTTTTTTTTTTTTTTTTTTTACTTTTAGATGGAAGCCTTGCCTCGGAAAGTAAGCTATAGACTGTCAAATAAACCAAACCTCTATTGCAGAACTAGTGCTTGCCATCAGTCAAGACTCAACACTAATGTCTTAACAATCAAAACAGTCAACATTCTACACTTGTCGACACTCACTCCACAGAATCACAGTTAACACACTGATTTCAGAGTAGCGGACATGCTCTCATTACTTTCACAATTAGCATGACAGGGTGTGCGTGCAGTGTGTAATATTTGTATGTTCACGTTTGTGCAAGGCAGCAACAATAGCTTTAAGCCTGTTCCACTCACAGTCTTTACCCCTCGAGCAGTCACAAACCTGTTGTTACACACTTGGTCGCGTGACAGTAAGTATGAACACAAAACATACTAATTAGCAAACAAAACTATACAAAGAAATAATCAATAAAAGTGTAGTATCGTTAGAGGTGCGCAGGAGATAAACACACTCTCCACTGCGACTGCGTATATCGGCACACTGATGATACCGAAATCCTATTATTCAGAAATAATGTAGAAACTTCCGTCAAGAATATGGTGAAGCGGAAAGTCAAACAAACCAAGCTAACAATTGTTGCATGATGCTATTTAAAAGTGTAGGACTTTTGAGTCCAAGCAACCGCTCATAGTTATAAACCCTTTAAATGGTATTGGTAAAGAGATTTTCGAAGATTGAGTCGAAATGTCGTTACTACGCAAACTTTTTAGTCTACATTTATCGCAATATCAAAGTTTTCCGGCTTTCTTAGTGACAAATTACAATAATTAGTGTTTCTAAATACACTATCTATTAATCAGTCTCGGTCTTTCATCAAAATTCAAATTGGAAGTGTTTATTGCACCAAAATAGTGGCTTGTGGATAGTGTTGTGGAGTGATCGGAAAGTGTGAGCAGATACTAACCATAACAACGAATTAATAGCTTTCAATATAATACAAAAGTACCAATATATTGATGATTAACTGTTGCAAACGATTTATCAGAGTCGAAGATATCAAAGACGAACTTTTCTATATATGAGGCGTATTGGCAAGGCACAGACGCCACTGTGGAAACATTCGACCGTGTTTACGTTTGTTTGTGAGTATTTAAAATCCCTCCACCGATTGAGAATCCTGCCGAATGTAAAATACGCGGTGATTCGTTTTCTTTGTGTTCTGGGTGATTCGTTTTCGTGTTTGTCGCAGCGAACTTGGACATAAATAGTACTGGATAAATCCAAATTTACGTTAGTTTTTTTAGCAGGTTCTTACTATGCTTATGCAGTAGACCGAATGAGGACAAGAATTTCAAAAGAACCGTAACTTTAAATGAAGTAAATTTCCAAAATACAAGGTAAATAACAAGCAAATTATCACCGTAAAAACAACTTAGTTTAATTTCCGTATCCAAATAGTGACCTGAATAACGTAAATCCAATTCAAAGGGACTGCTCTACATATCTACTACTACGGGACCTTGACCAACACCTACCACTGGATACCGGGTACTTTTGAATAATGAATAATTGTTTTGGGAAATACTGATGCTACAATAGTCAGATTCTTGTCTGTGGAGAGTGATATAAAAGTGTTGAAATACTATTATAATTTTAAATTCTAAAAAAAAGAAAAGCAAATACATAGTAATGGGTACTGGGTTGCAAGGCGCTACCTTGTATATTCATAATGGCTGCCATCTTCAAGCCCACCATATTGAATCTTGATTGATTTTCTTAAATGGCAAGGGTGTCGTGTAATATGTCATTCTGTGCTAGAATTTTACGGGTACTACGTTTCTGAAGTCAGTGTTACCGTAAATATAATATTGTGAGAAATAAGGGTATGTGATGCTAGCATGGTACAATAGCCTGCAGACACTCATTTCTTCTCGAAATAGCGATGGAAATGGAACCTAAATACATACAAATTGTTCCTGAGTATAGTGCCCTATCGATATGGATTTGTGCGCATTTGTGTTTCATTTCCTTCGTTATTTCAGGGCGAAATAAGTGTTTCCAGGCTATTGCATCATTATTCCATTCTAGTGTCACATACTTTTTATCTCTCACAATATTACGTTTACAGTAAAACTGACTTCAGAAACGTATTTCCTGTACAATTCTAGTCTAGAATCACATATTACACGCCCCCTTCCCATTTAGGAAAATCAATCGAGATTCAATATGGCGGACTTGAAGGTGGCGGCCATGAAGAACATACCGTTCACAAGGTAGCGCTTTCCACCCAGTACCCATTACTATGTATTTGCTTTTCATTTCTTTCAGCAATTTAAAGTATAATGGTATTTCAACACCTATATTACACTCCACAGACAAGAATCTGCCTGTTGTAGTTCAATATCTCCCAAATCAATTGTGCACGGGTTGCCAAAATTTGCATGCGCATATGTGCATAGAATGCGCACATATGACATCCTAATCATGACGTAGGGGAAAAAATCGTAACATTTTTCTGCCCATCACTATGTTTGCTTGATAGTATTCGTGTGCGATTCTACGGATTCTACCCAATTCTACAGGTGTGGGTGCGGGTACCAGTGTGGGTCTCTGGTGACTGCGACGTGCAGCTAGTGTCATTTGACTGTCTGTCACAGTAGTGCGTGGCATTGAGTGTAAACTATCACCAGATATTCATAAGTAGCGTACCAAAACAATGCTATTCAAAAATTTCCCGCCAATTTCTCTTCAACCACTGGCCAATGACACCTAATATTTTACACACAAATTCAGTATTATGCTGATTTTAAATATGTACCGAACAAAAACACCAGAGGTGCAAAAAGTGGAGCCAAGTTCTTTAGCCCTAAAAAGGTGTGAAATGGGAGAAGGATGAGCCAAGTTCCTTGGTGATAGCATGTAACAGGAACAAAGGAACTTGGCGCGAGCTGGCAACAGCCTTCGTGTTGGTGGCGGTGGACGTAGTGGGTTTTAGGATCCCCTTCACCCTTATAGCTTGAGGATCATGAACCTTGCCACCTCGCGCCAAGTTCCTTTGTTCCTGTTACATGCTGTCACCAAGGAACTTGGCTCATCCTTCTCCCATTTCACACCTTTTTAGGGCTAAAGAACTTGGCTCCACTTTTTGCACCTCTGGTGTTTTTGTTCGGATTTCACAACTTTTTGTACGTGTATAATATATATATACTCGCTCGCTCGGCCTCGTTTAGGTCCTCGCCCCCCGTAGCTGGCTGCGCCCCCAACTTCGAGTTTTTGGGTACTTACGCCCCTTTATCGTAACCACTCTCCAGGACACTGTGCTTCCATGTTGCAGATTTTTTCCCATACCCACCACCCGGTGGGAATGAGATATTTATTGAAACATAGGGAAGCTTTGCCATATTTATTGTAACCTACTTGTGATGATACAGCAAATTTGCTTCCTGCTGGCGGCCCTAAAATCCACCACCACCAACCATAAGGCTCGAATATCATCTGGTGTTTTGCTCGGATTTCAAGCTTTTTAAATGTGTATATATATACTGGGTTCGCCTCGCTGGGTGTGCTGCCCCAGAATTCCGTGTGCGCCCCAACTTCAAATGTTTAGGGCTACGCCCCCTTTATTGTGATCAGACTTTCTGGGGACAGCGCCCCATGCTGTGCAGACCTTCTCCCATATCGCCTCGGGGGCTGCACGCTCATAGCGGTGGTTTGATCCATTTATTGAAACATTTTCGTGATGGTACACCTTCATACCAAATTTCGTTTCTTTGGCTTCCGTGGTTTGGAAAATGGTATTTGGGCGGCTATGTTGAATTAAAGAAAGCGATTTTTAAAAAGTTTTCTTACATTGCCGTTACCTACTTGTGATGGTACACCTTCATACCAGATTTCGTTTCTATAGCTCGAATGGTGTGGAAAAAGTTTTTGTGCGGCCATTTTGATCCAAGTTAACAACTTTTTCAAAAATGTAAATTATTCCTAAACTACTCTTGTTAATACACCTTTATGCCAAATTTCGTATCTCTAGTTCAAACGGTCTGGAAAATGGATTATGAAGTCAGCCATTTTGGATTCAAAATGATGTCTTTGCAGATATTTTGTAATCTACTAGTGATGATATACCGTCATACTTCGAAATTTCATATTTCAATTTTTAACATCTTTTTTCTTACAGAACCTCAAAATCGCTGATTTCGCAATAAACTCTTGTTCCTGTATAGCATGCTGACGTTTTGTGACACGCGGAACTCGGCTGCATGCACTGCCGTACGTGTTGATACTCCCCTCGATTCGCTCGCGTCGCTGCGCCAAGAATCCCACGGCAGGCCGCGCATCGAACTTGAGGAGTTTGGAGGAACTGCGTCTTTTTATCACAACCAGAATCTGCAGTGCACTGCGCCACATGATGCAGATATTCCCTCATACTCCAGAGCGCTGCATCCGAATGGGGAAACTTCCACATTTTGCCTGTATAACATGCTCCTGGCAGTGCTAACGTTTATGACGAGTAAAACTTGGTGGGACACGCAGGAGTAGTGGAAGTTGGCGCGAGGAACTAGACTCATCCATATTCCATTTCACCACTTTTTAAGGTTGAAGGAGTTGACTGGACAGTTTGCACCCCTGGTGCTTTTGCTCGTATTTCGCAGCTTTTTACACTTGTGAAATGTATATACTCACTTCGCCTCATTGGGGCGCTGGCCCCAGAATTCCACGATGGCCTGGGGCGCATCCCTTTATCGCAATCAGGCTCCAGCTGGGAACTGTACCCTAGTAGGGGAGACGAGCCGAATTTTTTATAACCTACTCGTAATGGTACACGTTCATATCAAATTTCGTTTCTCTAGCTTCAGTTGTTATAAAGTGGGGCTTAGGCGGGGATTTTGGATAAAAGATGGACACATTTTTAACGTTTTCTTATATTTTCGTGACATACTTGTGATGATACACTGTCGTACCAAATTTCATTTCTCTATCTCGAACGATGTGAAAAATGGTATTTCAGCTGCCATTTTGAATCAAAGATGGTGAACTTTTTAAAACGTTGTTATGTTTTCCTAAACTACTCTTGATAATACATCATTATGCCAAATTTCGTATCTCTGGCTCAAACAGTGTGGAAAATGGATTTATGACGCCCGCCATTTTGGATCCAAGATGGCGTCTTTAGAGATATTTTGTAATATTTTCATAATCTACTAATAATGTTGTACTGTCAAACTAAATTTCATTATTCTAGCGGCAGCCGTTTAGGCTGTGTATTCTTTAAAATTTTAGGTTTGGCTGCCATTTTGGATCCAAGATGGCGACCTTTTCAAAATGTCGGAATTTTTCCTTTATCTACTTATCATGCTCTACCTTCATACCAAATTTCATGTTTCTAGCTTACTACAAACACCCTAAACAATACGATGAGTGAGTGAGTGAGTGAGTGAGTGAGTGAGTCAGTTAGCCCAAAATGTGCAATTTCAGGGGCCCAAAACTAGAACATAGTTTGAGATACGAATATGAAATTTTGTACATCTGCACATATTTACCGTATCTAATTAACGGCAAAAGCTCATATTCCTATCTTTAACATCTTTTTTTCTTACGGGACCCCCAAATCGTCGAATTTGCCATAAACTCTTGTTCCTGTATAACATGGTTCTGGCAGTGCTGACGTTTTCTGACGTGAAGAACTTGGCTCATGCACTGCCGTGCATGTTGATAAACCACTGAGGGTGGGGTAGATTAATAGTTGATTTAACAACACCTTTTTTATGGTCTGTTTAGCTAAGTGGTCAGAGTGTCAGACTCTCATTCGTAGTGTCTCTATCGCGAACGGGTTTCTAAATATTTTCTTCTAGGAATTAAGCACAGTAAATGATGTTTGTGATAGCTCCTGAAAGAGATTTATCCTGCACAGGAAGAAAAACACAAGACAGAGAGAGAAGGGGGTAGGGGAAGAGGCGGAAACTGTGTACTCGTCAACGTTAAAATTTCGTTAATTTCCAAGTCTTGCCCATTCCCTCTTACCTTGTTTTCTCCTCTCTTTTCTCGTTCTTTCCCGGTCTTCTTCCATGCTTTCTCTCTCTCTCTCTCTCTCTCTCTCTGTGTGTGTGTGTGTGCGCGCGCGAGCGTGTGTGTGTTTGAATAAGAAAAGAATTTGAGTTTTGCCCATCTATCTCGTGGTTTTCTACATGATACTGAATATGTCAATTCTTTCTTGCTCTAAATTGAGGATTATCATGGCATGCTATGTTTTGTCTCATATTTGTACTGTAATGTTGGTTGTTTAACTATGAGGCGTACAGTACAACAATTCTCCTGGAGGAAAATGCTACTATATCTTATAATTCCAACCTCCATTTACATTTGTAAGTAACGGTACCTTAAGGCCGGTCCGGATTTAGTGTTCAAGGCACCCTGGGCACAGCAAATTTTAGCGCCACTATCTGCGCTCCACCTTTCTTGGGACCAACCCCTGTGATCTGGATAATCTATACGGGTTTGAACTCGAACCTATCCAGAGACACTTCAACCATCCTCCTAGACCTACTAGTTCCTGATGGTCCCCGTATCTTGGGACCACCCCTGTGATTTGGATTATCTATGCGGGTTTGAACTCGTCTCACCGAGACCTTTCCAACTACACTTCAAACACCTTCATAGACATAATTGATACTCAGTTGAGAATTTCCGAACCCCGGCTATTCCGGACCCGCTCCTGAGATCTGGATGAATTATGCGTGTTTGAAGTCACCTTGCGAGACCTTTCCAAAGACACCTCAACTATCTTAGCGCTAGAGTTCCTGAATTGTCGACAGTCAGACTGACGGAGAGGGCGTTTGTATAAGGCTTCACATCACTTGCTGTTGAAGTCTAAAACGGGCCAGACAACGATAGCACGCGTATAAAATCTGAGCTAGAACAGAAAATTTTGTCCATATTGGTTTAGACTGGAAACGAATCATCGAGGTTAACTGTCTCTCCCACTCCCAGGCTTCATAAATTGTTTTTTTCGGGGACATCGATCAGTCCCGTATCGCTTTCAGATAGAGATCACTGTATATCTTTCGTACAATTCAGATGAGATTTACAACTTCTGTGCACTTTAACTGTTGAACAATGTAAACAAACAGGATTTTTGCAAGTTAATTGTTGAATTAATGGTTTCTTGTAGGTGAAAGAAACATCCACCATATTCTTTGCTGGATATTGAAAAAGTTTGATTCGAAAGTTACGAATCCTGATGTTTGCAGCATATATTGTGAGCAAAGGTACACAAGATGTCTATTAGAAAATGATCGTGTAAAAGGGAATCCACAAGAAGTAAACTATATTTTGCTTCAGAAAACCATGACAATTTGAGAGAAAATGAGTGCACAAAGTGTGGGAACATTCGAAGACGGTTCTGTTAATATTGTTGAAAGACTGAGTTCATTTTTGCTTACTCATTCAGAGCAGAATTGTACAAAATGATATTCCATAATTAATTCTAAATCTTCCTGGCTCTGGCTAATGTAGGAACATTTGGAAATTAATTCGTGATATTCTAAGAATACATTTTGTTGATTGAGTAAGCAAAGTGTAAATTCGAAAATTCCCATGTAACTTTGGAAAAGTTGGTACAGGTAGATGTTAGTTTAAAACCTCACAACCACGTTAAGGTCTCTACCGTCTGTGAGGGCCTCTGTTTTTTTTAAATTGGTAGAGGGACGCAAGACCATTTGTACCAAACAATCTTGCGCCGGAGACCCAACTATGAGGATGAAATAAGTGAATTAATTAATGAATCAATGAAGTAATGAATGGATCGATGCACGACTTGCAGCCTGGATGAATATAATCCCGGACGTCCTCGTCCTCCTCCTCGTCGTCTATGTTGGTACATACACTGTCGTTGTAGTTTACGGTATATGGGCCCGTCTTCCTCCTGTTGCGTTGGACACATCGTCGTCGTCCTCTGTTGTTATGAGTGATACATCGTCGTCCTCCTCTCTTGTGGCGGATCCATCGTCCTCCTCCTCTCTTGTGGCGGATCCATCGTCCTCCTCC
>JAGDQP010040309.1:0-17350 GCA_022664845.1 Lepisma saccharinum | reverse complement strand
TAATACACGGATTGTATTAGGAGAGAGAGAGAGAGAGAGAGAGAGAGTGGAAAGAAAGAAACAAACAAACAAACAACTGAAAACAACAGGAATGCATGTATATAAAAAACGAAGCGGAATTCGATCCGTATGTACACGTACTATTTTCCTTGTTTTAGTCTCAGGCATTTACCCTCATTTTTTTGACTGATTAATATAGCGCTCTGCATAATTCTGTTTGAATGTGTGAGGAACATATGATAAGACTTTAAGAAACATTGATACCTGTAATCAGAGGCAAAACAGGTTGCCGGGTCAAGTTTTGGGCAGGATCTATGCTTGGAGTCCGGCCTGGCCCAGAGGGTAAAGCGAAGTTTTTAATTATTTCCTTGTGTTTGAACAATGTTTCTTTCAGGGGTGACCGGGACCGGAGAGACCCCCAGAACACGAAAAATACAACGCCGAAATAAATTTGTGTTACAATTTATGTTTTGTTAAATTTAATTTCACAATTGTAGTAATGTTTACGGCAAAAATCGATTTGTTCCAATACTTATGTCGGCCACTGTATCTTCAAATGCCAAATAAGAAATTTACACCTTTAAGGAAAAAATCCTGTTTGTAATAACAAAACCAATGTAAAACATTTGGAACATATTAAAGTAACTTTGTAATCAGAATTCTCTGATGTTTATGTTACACCTAAGCCGAAGTAAACTCACAAATCCTGTAGGTCTTCGAATTCAGAAAATAAAAAAAGACGAACAAAACTGAGAATCTTCCATTACTGTACATTGGGACTGAAATAAAAGTGCAATCGCCTGGTGTAGGCTTAAACAAGAAAAACTAAGAGACCTCAAATAGGATGGCGAAGAGGAGGGACTCGAACACGCGTGGGTCAACAGTGCCGATCTGAGGTCTACTCATTAGTTAAAGAGCTATGGGACTGGATATAGAATGTGTCGATCACTTTATCGAAAGATGAGGCATTCTCCGGAAGAACTAACAGCTTATGGTCAGACTATATACTACGATTATTCTTCTGGAGAATGTCTGAATTATAGTTTGTGTGGTTTTCAATACAAGATTAGAAGATAAATTTTTCTCTCACATTTATGAGTATTCTTTTTAAAAGGATACTGATACGTCATGAATTCGACTGATCAAACTACCGCCCATACAATTCATTTTACCTTATCTTATCGACTGATCAAAGTAACGGAAAATAATAGAAGGATAATCGAACTTAATTTGTTAATAGCCTTTAGGTACCTTTAGTTCAGAACGGGATAGGGGATTGGACCTGGGAGGGAAGTCGGAAAGGACCTAGTTTGAAGATACCTTTCCTGCATTTGGAAAAGCCCTAGAATGAACTCAGGTTGATAACAATAAGGATAAGAACCATAGAATACTGAATACGATACACCAATACAGTTTGCGCTTGTCCCCAAGCGGAAGGATATTCGGTTATTGGTAATCATGTCCCCAAGCAGAAGGAGATTCGGTTATCGGTAATCAATTATCACCAAAAGTATTGTAATAAAACATAAAAAAGAAGCAGAAAATATGATCAGTTTTTTTTTCTTCAAGAGTCGGAGGAACATCGACTCCAATGTTCCCATCCAATTCGATTATGTGGTCCAATAGATTTTAGCTGTGGTATTGAAAGGAAGCGGTTATTGGATGAAACGCATACCGCCGAAGAAGATTCTTCTTTAGTCCTCGTCAAAACCACTTGATAACCAAAAGTGTTGGTGTCACCGCACGTGCTTTGCATATTTGAGATTATATTCGTAATCCGCAGGAGCCGGGCGCGAAAGACTTCTTTCTTTCATATTCATTTTCAATCTTGTTAAAAGTCAACGGCGCTTGTCGTCGACTTGATGCGATGAATCGATTTAAAAAAAAAGAGTAAGAGGCAACGGTGAGGGGGGAAAAAAGTCGGGATTTTGGATAATTCAATTCTTTTCTTCTTGCCAATCTCGCCTGACGCCAATTGAAGCAGGGGAGGGGCAAAACTAATTAGAAGCCTACCGCTCCTGACGTTGGGTTTAATTTTCGGTCGCCAGCCAATCATTGGAGACCCTTTTTTCTTTACTTCGACCTTTCGTTATACGTCAGGCACTCGATACTGAAAGACGTCATCAACAATCTGTCTGAAGAATCTATCAACCATATCGGAATTCCTAATGAACAGAGAAGCTAAAGATAGAAAACACGGAAAAGAGATTTGTCAACGCCCCTCACCATATTTTGGTTAAGTCTGATTATCTGAAATAAAAAAAGTGGGATGAAATGGATAATTACTTCCACTTCCTTCCGACCAACAACAAATAAAAGCACTCTCGCACTTAATTGTCATTCAATATTGTTTCTGCATTCTCATCAGCCAAAAAAGAGAAAGAAAGAGAGACAAACAGAAAGGAAAGAAAAAAGAAAAATCTCCATTACCAACTTCACGAAAATTCAAGATGAAACGCTTTATTATTATATTTTTATAGGATGCCACACTGAAGAATCTTTTAAAAAAATCTCCATCCATTTAAAACTAGACTCTGGCCAACTACCTTCCCACACCCTGATATATTCATAAAGCGTATCTATGGACATTTTCTTCTTATATGTAGAAGTGAAAAGAGAATATTTATATTTCGAATTATTCATTTATGTGAACAATCTATACGAAACTCCAATGAGTGACAATAAAAACTATTATTAGTTACTTTTTACGCATTTGGGCAACTTCAGCTGAGGCTGAGATAGGGTAAAGGAGAGAAAGTTGTCCAGGGCACGATTTGAAAGTACCATTACGCCATTTTGCCTGGTGTGACTGAGAAAATACTCTGGAAAAAACATTAGTTTGGATAGGACGACGCTGGGATCTTTCGCAGTGCCTTCCGAATGCCAAGCCAACGTTCTAGTAAGTGAGCTACAGTCGCTCGGTGCCTACTAGTACACAATTTATTGAATTCATCAAATAGTTCCTTCTTTGAATTTATGTACGGCCGTAAGGCATCTATGGTGAAGACCGGGATAGCGTAGGAAAGGGATGTTGAAAGCAGTCAGCCAGGACCTAAGTTAAAGCTATCATCCTGGCATTTGCCAGATATGGCATGCGGAAAAGCCCTGGGAAATCATCAGTTAGTAGGACAGTCGGTCGTTGGTACCAAACTCAGTACCTCCAGAGTGCGAAGCCAGCGCTTTACCAACTGAACTACAAATACATTCTACACATTTTACCAGTGTATAGTGAAAGTAAAATTAGCTTACCAGATACTAAAATATTTTACAAAGAAATTGTTTGAGTGTGGTGTTTCATTGAACAATGTCCCGAGCATTCCGGCATTGGAGGTGGCGAATTGCAGATTAAAATAAAAAGTGCGTAGCTTTCAGGATACATTGAAATTAACGATCATGGAATGCCATTAAAGTAGGCCTAATTATATCATAAATCATTCTCGTGTTCATCCTCCTCCAAACATCTCTATTATTATCCTTTATATCCTAATATTTATCGTACCTAAGAAAAGTACAGGACATTCATTTAGCTGCATAAAATTAACTGAAGAAACAGAATAAGTCATTCTTTTGATGATGATGATATGCGTGCTGCCTGGAGGCAGCTATAGGCAAGGTAAACCGATAGTGGTTTGCCCTTGTCATGGAGATGACATCTTCCAAATAGAACCTACAGTTTAAAATGGATCCCGAACCATTAAGTTGAATATGTCCCTACCAGGAATCTTACCTAAAAAGGTAACGAGCGAAGCCACTCGTCACCCATCGGTTTCGCTCACAAAATAATACAGCACATCAACACTACTAATAATGGCTTACACACAAAATATAACATTCTTTATAGAACTCTAGCAACTTTAAAAACTGACAACTTATAAGTCTAAATTACAAGAAGCTCAGAAGCCGCTCATCCTCGCAATAAAAATATTAGACGCTCTAAATAATGATCATATATATATATTGTCGACTGTATAAGTTTCCTTTCGAGTCCTGTTGCTATACGTTTTAATGGTTCCTTAAATTTAATGCTTAGAATCTAATGGGTCATTTTTGCTCTACGAAATGTTACAAACGAGATTATGCATAATGTTTACTGAATGTGAGGTACGGATTGGGCTCATCAATAATGTGACTAACCACATGGTGGAAATTCGTGTTCGCTAATTAATTCATCCAGGCATTAGTCTTGAATCATGTCTTATGTCCTTAGCTAATAGATGCAGATACTTCTGTTGTTCTATGTATACTAAAAATATCCTAGTTCAACATTACACAATGTACGTGCCACTGAAAAGAAATTTCAAATAAAAAAACCAAACCTCTGCCACCAAAGTAGTCAATACAACACTTTATTTATTTACAAATGCATCAATATTTGTGCACTATAACTGAACAAAAATGTATTTATACTTTATAGTACTGAAGGATTAAAAAATAATAAACGTTATATATAGATAAGAATTTCAGTTGCTATTCTGAGGGAACAAAAGTTCACAGAAACCAAGTTGTTATAACAATACTTGTTCTCACGTAAGAGAGAAAATGCTGTTTGGCTCACAAGCAAACATACTGATGGGGCAGTCAGTTTTATCGTAAATGTATTATTCTGAGAGATATCGGTGTAAGACATTAGTATAAGGTACTGATGAAATAGCTTAAAAACATCCATTTTGTTTTGAAATAATGAAGTAATTGTAAATTAAATGCATACAAATGCATATCTATATGGTAATATGACCAGTATAACAATTTGTATGCATTTAGGTTTCAATACCTTCATTATTCTAAAACAAAACGGGTGTTTTCAAGTTACTGCATCATTAGACCATACTAATGTCATACACCAGCATCTCTCAGAATAATACATTTACAACAAAACTGACTTCAGAAACGTGTTTCGTAAAATTCTGGCCCAGAATAACATATTAAACGACCCCATTCATATTTAAGAAAACCATCGACCTCCATTAATACGATACTGGACTGATTGCAGCCATTGAAAATTTCATGAATATGTGAAGCTAGGGAACGGAGAGAAAACTTAATCTCGTTTGTCCACTTCCAGTCCAAACCAATTTGGACCAAAGTTTCGATTCTAACTCAGTTTTTTACGCTTGATATCACTGTGTGGCCCATTTTTTTTAGTTATGTCTTAATTCTTGCAAAAAAAAACGTAAATATTATTTGCAGTATTTTCTATTGTATGCAGAGTGCGGTATACTCTTACATCAATAACTCAGGAATGAAGACTTGAATCAAAAAACGGGCCACACAGCGATATCAAGCGTATAAAACTGTTAGAACTGAAAATTTGGTCCACATTGGATTAGACTGGAAGTGGACAAACGAATTAAAATATTTGCTCTGGTCTATATCTTTCAACACTAAGTAGTCACTCCAGTATAGTTTACGTAGAGCTCGATGAAGAAAACCAATCAAGATTCAATATGGCGGACTTCAAGATGGCGGCCGTGAAGAACATACCCTCCAACAGGTAGCGCCTTCCACTCAGTACCCATTAGTATGTATTTGCTTACAATTTCTTTCAGCATTTACAAATATCAGGGTATTTCCACACATTTTCTTCACTCTTCAGAAGCAAGAGTCTGACTATTATTTTATCGATATCTCCCAAAGTAATAGCGCTCGAGTTGGCAAAGTTAGTAAGTGCACATATTTTGACATTCTAACCACGATGGAAGAAAGAAATTTGGAACTTTTTCTGCCCCATCAGTATGTTTGTTTGTCAGCACAATAGGCTTATAGCATAAGTCTAGGGCGAAACCGAGAGTCACTAGATTTAAAACACACTTATAAAACGAGATCGAAGAACTCAAGTCAGAAATAGGTTTCTTCTACCTGCTTTGGGTGAGACACTGGAGTGAATTCTTAAAATGGAGGAAACTGACCACATGAAAAGGATCTGCCAGTTTTAGTCACCAGATTAAAAAAAGAAGTCCCAATAAATTAAGGTCACCAAACTCAAATCTAATTTCCCTTCGAGGTCGCAAAACTTATATCTGAAATCAATTTTACCAATTTTAGTTGAGGGTGTAAGCCAGCGTTACACACGGACAAAATTAAAGAGGGCCAAACTGTATTCAGGGTCCAAATATGGCAAACATTTTAAGCTTGATTTAAAATTCGTACTCTAAAAACTTATTTTTAAAAAGAAAAGTATAATACTGACCAATGATCACTATTCTCTTCTTCAGTATAATTTGCCACAGAATGAACAGAGGTTTTTGGTGTCTCTAGCCCAATTACGCTATTTATTTTCAACAGTAGATTACTGAGTTTTATAATATTAAATATACAGTGTTATCCTACCTTGTTTCTAATTCACTCCACAAATGCTCTCAATCAGATTGAGATCTGGTAACAGCGTTGGAAATTTCAGAACACAGTTTTTCAATGCATTTAAGTAAACTATTCTTAGATATGTTTGAAGACATTTTCTCCCTATTTTCTTCGATCAAACTCACAACAAATTATGTTAACCAGTCCATGTTGTCTGATGGAAGAGATCGCCAACTTCAAATCAGAGGCGAATGCTGGGATGATACCTACACAAGACCCTAATCATAAGTCATAACGTTTCCCACCTCTCCTAGGAAGAGACTTTGCTGTGAGACACCATCTTTTGTCATCGGTTTTTATCCAGCCCATAAAATGTAAGTAAATAAATACATTTTTGTTCAAAAACTGATCTATCCTTCTGATTCCTCTTGCTTCTACAAAACTTCTTTCTGTGTACCGTAATTGTACGAGTGAACCTAGAACGGCTTGATTCAGCATGATTTAACTCCTGTTGTTGTTCTTGAAGTTAATTTGTTTTCCAAAATATTCTTTCAAGTACCGGTAACCTGACACTTACGACAAAGCAAGCATTTTAACATTTAATTCTCTCTCACACACACATACACACTCTTTGTAAGCAGTGGTGCGTTTCAGCTCTGGCTGACCCTGGCGGCGCCAGGGCACTAAAAAGTGTATCTATTTGTGTATTTATAGCGAACTTTACACAATGAAGCACATAGTAGCGCCACGACACTTTTCTCTGTAGAAATACGCCACTGTCTGTACGGATTCATCTAAGTTTCTGTGGATCTCTTCCATTATTTATATTTTAGAAACAATATATTTTATTTAAATCACATGAGAACCCTCAGTATCGACAGTGCTATGTGTGCGTGTGTGTGAGAGGGGGGGGGACAGAGAGAGATTAGAGGGATAGAAGGTGAGAAAGAGATAGAGAGAGTTTTCATATTTGTAAAGATACTGGACAAATGACAAGCAATAATGAAATTATGGAAAGCGGTCTCAATAATACTTGTAAATATGTATCAAATAAACTGTCTGAGATTGTGTAAGAAATCAGAATACCCGTAATTGCGTAGGCGTATGAAAGTCCGCCATTACGGGTACTCTAATTTCTCAGCTAAAATCTCAAGATCTCAGGTAGTTGACTTGATACACATTCACAAGTATTATTGGGTCCGCTTCCCGTAATTTCATTGTTGATTACCATTTGTTCAGTATCTTTAAAAATATGAAAACTCTCTCACACACACACACAGGCACCGTAGGTACTAAGGCCTATTAACGAAGGCGCTATACACAACTGAACGACTTCTAACGGCGTTAACGAGTTAAAAGAATATACTTTGATTTACTAAGACAACGATTTCTTCTATACTACATTACTTTCTAACTCAATGGTTTCAACCCATTTCAATTTTATGTGGTCACTGAGTTAGGTATGTCCAAAAACAATCTGAAACTGTACACTTGTTGGTACAACGTTGAATTTGTATGCACGTGCCCAGTGTTCGATTTGTACAATTTCCAGAGAGGGGGAAGAAGTAGTGAAATATGTACTATACGGTATTTTGGGATCGTCCATATTCCAGGCTATATCTGTAAACAGAGCCAGGGAGGATTTTTGCAGAGAGGGGAAAATCCCAACCATCCCCCGCTACAAATCGAACGCTGCACGTGCCCATTTACTTCATCTCTATTCATCGTAAACAAACAATAATATAGAATCCTTCCCTCGAAATTGACTCCAAGGGTATAGGTTCCGTGTTTGTAGTTAGCACAGCCAGAGAACGAGGAATTGCTGTTTATGAATTATATTTACAGTTATAAAAAAAAAAGAAGTCGCAAGTTTACGCACGAGAAGTCAAGTTGAGCCTCTACCGAACGCAAAGTAAAGAGAGACAGAAAATACAAGTTCACAACCATGAATAATGGCCAATTTGGAAAAGAACAATGTCCTTGAATCATTATTGTAAAACAGATCCATACTTCACAGACCGTCCACCATTACATGTGAACCACCCCTATGGTCTGTCAATCCTTGCCACGACACAACGAACACATGACTGCCTTCAGACAAGAGCATATCTTCCGGTCACAATCTTCACACAAAAGGATTACACACCTCCGTCTCGTAGAGGAGAATTTTCACCTCCTCTCCGTTGTTCTAATTAATATGAAAACAGATGCTATATTCTCGCTCCACTGCGACGTTCATTTTGATAGACTTCCCTGGATTTTAACGTGATTGCGCATATTTGCCTATCTATACTTAAAAAAAAAAAAACCTTCAGAGTAAAAAGCTCAAAGTGAATTAAAAACATCTTAGTAAACATGGTCGATAAATACTTCGTGTTGGATAAAATTGATCACACTTGGAAAATACAGATTTTCCGGATACAAGATGTGGGGGAAACTAAAATATCTATATAAAGATCCATTTTCTTCTAGACTACTGCTGTTATTGCATCCGACTTGCAAAAAAACAAGAAATACGATCCCTGATAGGAACACAACACTATCACAAAACTGAAAAAATCGAACTTTTGGGATCCTTTTCTATGATGTTAGTGCAATACGATTGTTATCAGAGAAAAATTAAACGTACAGAACGCATCCTTCTATCATTTTAGTTAAGTTTAGATTACAAATAATATTAACGCCACACGGGACGGGCGTAAGCCATAGTGCTGTTACCGCCCATAAAATTTATTTTATCTTTATATTAACGCCACACAATCAGTTTATTCGTTACGCTTTCGGAAAAATTCCGAAAGGTTTTTAGCACTTGAATATGTTTACCTCGCTAAAGAAACCAAGAAACAACAAATATAACAATCAATAAAACAGTCAGAAATAATACACAAAGTGTATTTAATATGTGCATCAATACTGTAGTCACGCTAAATATGGAACTAAAGAACAAAGCAAGCGTAACACTGATCATGATCAAGCAGATACAGGAAGTAGATATGTTACGTAAGCAAACAAAACAAAACAAAAAGGAAAGGAAAGAAAGAAACTATATTGATTATGACAAAACAAAACTCAGCTGTGGTCTATTGACTATCGCAGCGGGGTTCGCATTCGCATCGCCACTAACGAGGCACGAAAGGTTTGAGCCTTGCTGAGGTTTTCTTGGGTTTCCTTTTGTTTTATCAGGAGAATGACGATATGGTACCTAGACAAAGGCCGTGTAAGCTACCTGCCCTCGGAATAGTGCTCCTTCAGCTCATCAAACTTCTGATGATTATTTGTGTCTGTTTATCCATAAATTTAAATTAAATAAGCAGGATACGAGATAGAATTTCGGAACGTGATGTGGAAGTATACTCAAACTATGATGGAATATCGTGTCGGTCTAGTTTAATTGCTACTGTTGCTGATACTGCTGATCCCGTGTAATAATAATAATAATAATAATAATAATAATAGCAGAAGGGCGAGGAAGGTATACAAGAAAAAAACTGCATTAGCAGATCCATATTCTAAGACCATGCACTTTGAAAGCTTCATTGGTCCATTTACACATCTCAAAGTTCAAACTACAGCATGACATTTTCTTATTAGTTTCCTTTGCCTCATTAAATGTCGTATGCAATAAATACTGCTTCAGGAAGTTACAACAGAAATGATAATGAAAAGACCTCTTGGTCGCCATATTATCCTGAGTGAATGCCTGTGAGTAAATTAACACATTGCGTAGATTGTAAATTTTAGTAACAGGCCTTTTACGTTTAATTCTAATCGATTAAAAAAAGAATCGTTAAACGGGAACAGTAGCAAGCGTATTCTGACTGAAAAACACCTCATCTAACTTGAACGTATCGTTTACCTATTTTAATTGAATACAAATATGAGAAAATGGAATTGTTCGTTAAACAAATTATAAGAATAACTCCGTTGGTAATATTCCTTTGATTACATAACTACTATGCAACATTAGGTATATACTGCATGTGGATCTTCTTATACAAACAAATCGAGTCAATAAGAAGATAAAAAGTAATAGGTTTAGTACGTGACAAAATTCCAAATAATTAAATTATGTAATAACGCATAATAGCTCTATTTATTTGCTTCTAAGTACCACTCACAGAAAACAATATACTTTTAGACTTTTAAAACATATTATTCTTTGCTATTATATTTGCAAATGCCAAGGTTATCAAGTCGTCTTGAATGACAGTTGATGTTAATTACATCCTTCACTAAACAACGTTATTTCATCTTAGTCACTGAGAAGTATGACATGAAGAAACTTAATTGCGCGATAAAAAACGAACTTAAGAGAACATTAAAACTTTTTAATTACTTGTTTCAAACTCGGAATAAACCATATTTTAACGGGATGCTTCCTGACACACAAGAGACATCGTCTAGAATTAAGAAAAGAAGAGAACAAAAGGGGGCGAAAATTTCATTTTCACTTGTATTTGTGTTGACTGAAGTGGTCGTGTCGTGCCAAACCCGCCGCGGAGTATAATCGTGTCAATCCTGCCTCGTGTACATGTGACAAAAAGTAATCAGGAAATATTTGACAAGTTAAAATAATAATAATAACTTTCGTAAACTATTTTGTAGGTCCCATGTTGGTTATTATGAACTTCGGCCTCCTATGATCTTATGAGTTCAATGCTGTAAAAATCCACAAACAACCATGCCTCACTGGATTAGAACCATTAAATACTGAAAATCGAAATTCTGATCATTTGAAGAGCGAAAATGCCAAACGTTCTAAGTGCCGAACGGAAAACTGATTACAGTTGGCATCACACAACGTACCCAACGTAATGTGATTGTTTTCACCTCTTCCTGATTGATTTGTAACTTGAAACGAGGACGGGGGCATGCGAGTGGGCACATAGAACGTTCTTGTGGACAAAAGTGTTTTTCAAACAATGGCACTTAGAACGTTTGGTACTTCCACTCTTCCTTTCACCTCCTATATTATTCACAGATTGCAACATTGTTTCTGTGCTTTACATACAAAGTTTATCATCACTTGGGGATATAAAATGTCAAATAAATAGCCCTGTTTGAGAAAATAAATACCAAATTTGTTTAGCATTATGATTTCGAGCTCGAAGTTCGAAATAATAGATGTCGAAAACGAGACGGGCCGCAGTGGCTCAGTGATAGACCACTCACCTCTTCTGCTTGGGGTCATCGGTTCGATCACAACTCATGCCATGTGGATTTCACAGAAAGAAATTATGTAACCTGTGAATAATATGAGGTGAAATGATAAAAAAGATTTTCAGTATTTAATCTGGTATGATATTCATAGTTGGCAACACTTCACACCTTATGTTTATCATCATAAGAGAGTACCAGATAGCCAATAAGCGGATGTAGTGCTATTTGAAAATAATAACACCGACAACTTGATGACATTTCCAATATCTGCCCAATTGTTACAAATCAACGCCTAAAAACTACATTTTACTTGTATCCTTCTTCCTTCTTTTTGAAATCTCTTCTTCTGCTAATATTCCTTCCATTCGCCATTCTAAAATGATACTGGTCTCCAAATTGAAATCCCTGTAACTCGAAAATGAAGCGGAATTCGAAAAGTGACAAAGTTGTCTTTTATTATTGTTTTGGTGTCAGTAATTCATATGCGAAGTTTGGTTGTCGAATTCGAATTTTGCTTTTGTGTTCGCACCATGCAATAATATAATCTTGAGCAGCAATTTCAAGGCCTGTATCTAAGACTTGAAGCGGAATTCGAAAAATGACAAAGTACCACTTTTTATTGTTATGGCGTCAGGAAAGTTCGGCTGTTGAATTCGATCTCTGTATCTGAAACGAGAAAATTCAAATTTTGATTTTAAAAAACTCGAGTTGCTCAGTTACCTCTGCAATTCAGCAGCTAATATCTCTGTATGTTGTATGGCGTTACGATTTCTTATGAAAAAGCACAAAATTAACTGCTTTTAGCGTGCACTTCTCGATAGTGTCTCTTGTAAGACCGGGATAGGGTAGGGTAGAAGATGGGAAAGATAACGGCCAAGGCCCTTCTAAAATCACCATCCCGGTATTCACCTGGTGAAACTTAGGAAGAACCCTGTATAACCTCAATGAGAATAGTTGGCCGCGGGGTTGGAATTCGTGTACCTAGTCATTGCCTATCCGAAGTCCGAACGTTATCACCTGGACCACGGGGGCTGCGTAAATCAAATTTAAAGGAAAGGGTTTTTTTTTTTCAAAAAAGAGTTCCGTGAAGTTTAAATTCAAATTAAATTACTATCACAGAAGATTTTTTTTTAACTTGTAAGTATTTCAAATTATATTTATAGATATAATGCAGGATTATTTTACGACTTTTATTACGAAGTTAATGCTATTACTTCCAGCAATGGAAAATTCCTGCCGTCGATTATACAATGCAAGTACTTTTAAAGGTAGCATATTAATCAAATTATATATACGTGTAAATAATATATTTAGGCCTATACATTGTAGTAATCATCCAATACTGATGGGAAAGGTGTACTTGAAATTTTATAAAGTATTTTAATGCTCGAAAGGATCCTCAAAGTTCCCCCTTCCTCCTCTACTTCAAAAGAACACATTTCATAAGTTTATTTATCTCGATGCATACTCTTATTCCAACCAGATATTATTATTACATACAAATATTAACTAACTAATCATACTCAGTCTTAGTCGACGATTAACACAGACGGAGTCACTATATATATATATATATATCGATGTCATATATTTTTTCAATAATAAATCCTGAAATAACAAAGTCCTATAAGTTTTCTGTGGCGCAAAATCAATCGGAAAGGAACCTGACTACCGGATTGACACGATAAGGCGCCGCAACGGTATTAACAAAGCGGGAACGTGTGGTATCTGGCTAAAAATTACAATATGATTATTTTTATTAATGTTACACTGTAAAAGAAATATGAAACTGATCTTTTTAGATTTTCTCCTCATTCACGTCATGCTAATAACCAGATCGTACCTTCAACTTAGGAAGGCGTCTCCACCAGCATCATTTCCTTTACCCTATCCGCGCCTGAGCCATGGCTAAAGATCATAAACAAATTAACTTGAAGTGAATCCAAACGAGTCAAATTCTGACCATTTCTGCGCACTTTAAATGTGCAAAGGTGTGAACAGTGTGTTTTAGAAGCTAACAGTACATACACGAATAAGCATTTTGATAGCCTAGGAAAAAAAAATAAGAACGTGCGGGAGCGGGGATTGAACTACGGTCATCTCGGTGAAAGCTTATTGTTTTAACCTAACGGTCTCCAACCTTTGTTGTCAGTGGACCTGATTCTAAGCAAGAAGAGGATCAACTCAAAACTTCTACAGTAATTTTAACGTTTTAACCTTTTTGCATGTTGTATTTCTATTATTTTTTTTTTTTTTTGTTTATTTGTCTCTCAAAAACACAACGCGGGCGTAGGTTGGTTGGAGACCACTGCTTTAACCAATTTAGCTACGGAATAAACAGTAAATCGCTCAGCATTTTCCTCGCTATGTAGAGAGCTGACTCGGTGTACAGAAAGCGTGCTAACCATTCGGATAACAAGGAACTAACACTTCTATTTCTCGTTTCGAGTTTTGAAAAATATAACAAAACAAACGAGAATGTTACAATTATGAACTCTCAGCAATCTAAAAAAAAAAAAAAATGTTGTGATTCTACTAATCCAACATTGTGAGTGTTGAATCAGCATTCACAACACATCCATTGTGCTATCTCTGTTTATTTGACACAAAACAGTGGTAGTCGCCCTGGGACACACCAAATTGTTGAATTAACACAGCCTTTTAATTTCTGTGTAGTAATAATTGAAAATATGTAAAATACATTGATAAATATTTACGTTTGTTTTGACATGAGAAATTTGAGTTAACATATTATGACAACACAATTTTTTTTTTTTTTTTTTTTTTTTTTTAATGTGACAACATTTTTCATCTGGAAAAAGAGTAGCTTTAAAATCATGTATTACTCTTGTCACACTGCCACGAGCGGAGAACTGAAATAACATATTTTGCTTTTCGTCTATTTTTAAAAAAGAAAACAAGAGTAAGAATATTGCCTCACCAGTATTTATTTTCCTTTGCTAGGTCAAACAAACGAAAGAGAAAAAAATAAGAATGTGAGAAATATTTTTAGAAGTTTCTTAATTAATGAATTGTTATTAACGTCCTAAACGAACTGGTGAGCTTCTTCTAAGGACGGCACGTAGTTTTTGGTAAAGTGGACTCCGAATCACTACGTCTAAAGACTCGGGCGGGAATTGAACCCGTGAGCAGGCGCACAGGAAGCGAGCGCGCTAACCTCTTGGTCACCCCCAGGTCAGAAGTTTCTTAAGAGGAAGAACGAAACAAGGATATATGTAATAATAAGGGCGAAATGGAATTTACTGTAACACAGAAACAATAACATTTATGGATTCATTAACCACTGAACAGATGATAGTGAAGATTTATGCTGATGATGTTGTTGCTACTGCTAATAATAATCTAGCATTAGGAAATTTTTGTCTTTTGCTGATATACGACAAGTGGTGCAATTATGATATCTACTACTTTTTAACTGTATTCATTTACGCCTTTGGTTTCTAAAGAGTGCAATACGTGTTCTAGAACTTTATTTTATTTCAGCCAGGTAAACAACCTTTTGTTAATATCTTCCATCTTACTACACAAGCATAGTCTTGACAGACACTATCACATATGCCCCCTCCTGTTTTACGAATTGTGATAATAAAGACTGGGGTAATTGTGATACGATGTGAATTTTAATTATCACACTACATTTTATATTTTCTTTTTACACATTCTAGTGTCTGTAAATAAGTACGTAATGAACTTTAAACTATTACGTGTTGAAATTTAGAATACGGTGGACATACTGAATTTGGGAATAAGGGTCTATGCTGAAGCTAGTAATGCAAATCGCCATCATTCTACCGAAAGTGGAAGGGTCCTCAAGGAAAGTTAAACCCTCTCCATTCATCACGACCTTGCGCTTTCTTTTTATCACACTGTCAGCATACGATTTATCTTCCTTAATATTATCAAGGAGTTGCATTTTCCATCCTCCTCTTTCTCTATAATAGTTTAAAAATTTGTAAATGACAGCTGTATTGTTTATTTTTATGTTTTTGTTATGCATCGGCTCAGTTCTTCTTTGAAACCTATTTATGTAATAAACACAGTGCAAAGAGATGTGGTGCTTTTGTTCACTAAAAAGCATACAGAGGAAAATATTGTATCTAAAAAAAAAAGTAGACTAGGTATTGAAAAGATTTAAAATCAGTTGAAGATGGAAATTCACAGCTAGTACTAGCATAATTGCCCCATTTGTAAGACATAGTACTTGAACAAGGAATTTGAAGGCATTATCATATATATATATATCTAAATTCACAAGAGGCAATTGTTGCAATGAATTAAAAAAAAAATCTCAAACCTCCGACATTTTATGTCATACATTAGAAATTATGCACTGGACAAGCAGCAGAAAACACTTTCGTAGCTTGACTTTAAAAATCAGCAATGCACTGCACATAGATTAAGTGGCATTGCAATTACTTACTGAAAAATATTAAATTTCGATCATAATTGCCCCACTTGACTGTGGCCATCCCATGGAAGAACGGTGAGAAGGGATCCAGACAAATGTCAAGAAATCTATGGACATACAGCAGTATACACTAAGACCGTTACGTTCTAATTATCTTTACAAATCCTTCACAAAGATGTTGCGAAATGTAATTGACCAAAGTCAGTCGCATACCAAAAATGCAAGTTGGAGCGAAGGAAAGCGAAGCAGAGAGGAGTCGTACTAAATCCATATATTTATGAATGTTTCTCTTCACCTTATTCTCGGCATCCGGAATGTGTGCCACCACGATTTAAATAAATGGATTTAGCATGGAACCACTCTGTTCAAACTTGCTTTCTTTGGTGTGCGGTTACCCTAATGTAAATTAAATATTTGAATGGTTATTGCAAAGAAAACGTTCATCGAACAGATCAATGCTAAGTAGCAACGAACACCAATCTATTTAAATTTACACCCTTCACTTAGTTACAGACTTAACAACCAGAAAAGATAAGAAGCAAAACTACGATTCCTGTTCTACGATATCGGATGTATAAATAACCGAAAATTCCGTACGATAATTGCAGTACAATTTCCAACCCTGCAGAGAAAAAAAGCCCTTGAGGTTACCATGGCAACGATGATTGTATAATGTCACGTTTTAACTCTTTTCTTTCACGGAATATAATCTAGAAATGAAGGCACCATGCATGTGGACCTCTTCATCATATTCCTTCTTGGTCCTTCCTTGTACTGCAGCAACCTCATGAGGATCTAACTAGAGGGAGTGCATGAGAGAAGATATATCTTTTTTTTTTCAGTTTAGAACAAAAAAATAAACAAAAAAGAAAAGAAAGAAAAATCGGGCAAAGGCGAACACGTAGTAGCTCCTACTACCACCACCTCATCCATCCTCCTCCTTCCAACAACTAACTCCACCGGCCGTCGTGCAAATTTCGTGACAAGAAAGTTGTCCAAGATAGGAAAGAAACACCAGAAGAAGAACAGGATGAGAAAAAGAGAGAAATCAAGTAACTAACCAAAGTAAGTAGGAGGAGCAACAAAGCCGTCTTTTCAGTTATCGTATCAACTACAAAACAACGTCTCAAACAAGGGAACAGAACAGAAGGAGAGAAAAGGGTTGTTATAAGAAAAAGAGAGGCAGCAGCCTGACAATAATAATGTTTGACAATACAAGCACATCACGAAATTCCTTTTCTCAAAAACAAAGAAAGAGAGAGAAAGAGAGAGAGAAGAACCACAGTTTCTCTTAGTTGAACAAGAAATGTAACGGCTACCACCTCGGTTGCCTGATGGTGTGCTACAAGACAATTATTGAGCCTGAAACTGAAAGCAGAAAAGCTGGCGGGATTCTAAAGTTCTCCACAATTAGAATTCCTGTACAGCACGTTCATGTTCTTATGGCCATGAACGTGCTGTACA
>JAGDQP010040308.1:3579-17350 GCA_022664845.1 Lepisma saccharinum | reverse complement strand
AAAGAGAAATCCCGCGATTTAAACATCTATTTATGAAACAGAATTATTGTAAATTTCCTTATCAGCAGTTAGTTGACCATCTTGAATAATATGCATACAGTATCAAGGGAAAGTGATCGATATGATCATTGTTATTAAAAAAATAGCAGTTACTGCAGTAGAAATATATTTGAAATGGGTAAATGCAATAACCTTGAATATGATTTTCTAGTCCCGAAATCCCGGGATTTCCGGACTATGAAAACGGGCGGGATCCCGGGATTACATTCCCTACAGTAGATTTAATAATTTCATATATGTCTCAATCTATAAAACCTGATGACATTAAACAACAATTAACAACGCTGCACAAATATTATAGAAAAGCAGCTAGAGCTCTAGAAGCAGCTCGTGAATTTTTATTCGATAAATTTACACTGCAAATCACAGACACGGTGTATTATACAGTCGAATTTTGTTATACGTGATGATAATTCCACATGGTTTACAGCTCCTCTACCATTAAAATCAGATGACAATTCCATAATATATTTACTCTAAATAAATTAGATCAATATAATTCTATAAATATCAAAAGTGACTGCTACGTCTTGCATTGATAACTCAGAGTGTTGCCAAATTTAAAAATAAAAAAATATTTTTCCATTTCCCACTTCATGTTTTAATACTAAAGTTATGTGGTTCTATATAGCTCTCAAGCTCTATATACGGTAAAGTGTGATTATTGAATAGCTATAAATTTTAGACGCCAGTATAATGGTGGAGAGGGCGGGTAGTTAAGGGTGGTAATAATAATCAAGTAGTTCGTAATAATAATAATAATAATAATAATAATGGCGGTAGATGACGGTAACAATCAAGTAATTTTTTTTAAAAATATATTTGAGTCATTTTGGATCTAATGTGGTCTTATTGCTAAATCTTTTTATCACATCTTTATGAAACTTTGGATTTAGATAGATTATGATGAGAAACAACAAGGGCTTTATAAGGGGAGATTTTTCGAGTTATTTTTACGATATTTTGAGCCGTTTCCGAGATATGGGGGTCTAATGGTTCCTAACTGACCAAAATTTTGCTATTTATTTATTTCTGAAAAAAATAAGGTCGTAAAAGAGAATAAAAAGTAATTATATCTGGTTACAAAAAAGTAACTATATCTAGTTCCAAAATTTAAGCCAAAGGTGCTAAAAACGCCCAAATGACCCCTCTCTAGAGTGGCACCGATAGATGGCGGTAATAATCAAGTAGTTCATGATAATGCAGATAGATGGCGGTAATAATCAAGTAATTCATGATAACGCCGATAGATGGGGGTAATAGCGCTGGCCGGAAATGAGTATTTTCCATTTACGAAAACTAGTCGGAAGAGGAGGCCTATCTTCCCAATGTTAAAATGTGATGTTAAGTTGCCATTATATACAAACTAACCCCCTTAAGTGTGTTGCCAGACTATTTTCTATAAAATTATATTTTATTTCAAATAGCTTCCATATTGTCGTGCTTCTTTAGGGACTTCAATGACCAGATGGTATCTCTCTTTATTTTTTTGGCTCCATTTTAAATTTGGGTTTGATTTAATTTGTTTGTTTATCTTTAATCTTACCTTCCAAGTTTCTTGCGTTAGCTTGACACATTGTAAATAACCTTTTTTTTTTTTTTTTTTTTCCTATCGCAATTTAACTTTCTTTTTACTGCCGGGTGGTGGTTTAGAAATTTGACCTCATCTTCTTTGGTGTCAAGCTGGACAATTAGTGCCGTCTACGTTTGGTTCATTTCAAAGTTTATCCTACCTTTTCTGTCTATTGCTTTATTGACCTTCATACGTAAATCACGATTTTTTAAATCTTTTTTGAGTTTAATCAGGATTACATGTTTTTGTTTTGCTTTATTAGAATCAATGACCTGTGTCTTAGGTGGCAGTTGTCTTTTTTCGCAGGATTTAAGCATCTTGGCAGAAGTTGGTAACTGTATATCGGGCGTATGATCCAGTCTTCTTTCCCTAATTCCTCGATTTTAGATTATAACGTGCTACTCTGGTGTGTGATAGTTCTAATTTCTTGCTGTTATTTCTCGATTTGGTCATTTATCTCAAGTTCTCGTTCTTCGTGCCCTGTAGTCTGGTTCTCATCTCCACCAGTTGTACTGAGATCAATATTTTTATTCTTTACTTAGTTGAACAGTCGTTCCAGTTTCAAGTTTTTTTGTTCCACGCAGTCCAACTTTGGTTCTACTCTTGTTACCTTATTTATTTTCTCATGTAATCCTTCGTTTTTTTTTCTTTAATTTTCTACTTTGTTCTTTTAGCTCTATTATCCATTCTTCTGCTTCAGATATTTTCTTTATTAGTTCCAGAGTATCCATTTCAGATTCTTTGTTTCCATCTTTGGTCTTTTCGGTAGGGTTCTCCTGCGGTGATTCTCTATCCCTCTTTTTCTGTTCTGGTTTAGGGGTAGTTTTTATATCTTCGTTTTCGGATGTTCCCACTGAGCCCTGACTTAGCGTTCTGTGGAGTTGCCTTACGCTTCTAAGTGATACCAATACCAGAGTAGATGTTGGTGTTCTTATTGTTTCCTCCTCCTTCTTGTTTGCTTCTCCCCACTTTGTTTTTACTTCACGCTGATGCTCGCCGTTTTCTCTCTATGCTAGCTTTGAGATATAGTTTGATCATTTAATATTTGCTTGTTTTTAATTTTTAATCAAAGCTTTTAATGAAGGGGATTTACTCCCTTTACATCATCATCCTTCTTTTTACAAGTTTGAATTCTTCGTCAAAGTCTTCCAATTCGTGTTCGGTTATGCCATGTAGGAAGGGAACCTCTCCTCCTGGGATAGCTTTCCCTATGTTTTTGCTATTCATGGGGTGGACCAACCCCTAACTTGGGAGGTGGCCGCGATCACCCTAGACTGAGTCTTTACCCTCGGGGGCCCGTGCCGTATCCCGACCCGTTAACAGTTTTCCGATAGCAGCTACGGATCGCGAGTTAGTCATATTGTGCACAATCTGGGTGGGGTGGGTCAAAGAGTCTCTAGGTATTAATGTATTTTCAGCCGCTCTTTCGGATACAGCCTTTAGTTTTGTATGGCGGAGGTTGAATGTCCGAAATTAACAGGGGACCCAAACCCAAATATTGGGGCAGGACCACAAAACGTTGCTTTTAGGAACTCCCGAAGTCCCAGCATTTGAATTTGCTTTTAAAATTTTGCTACTCACAATAGTTGCTGGGTTATAGGCGTTTATTTTTTGTTTACAAGTAGTTTTTGCACGGAACCCATATGACTAAATAGGACCACTCCCGGTCTTGGTTTTGGGCACTTTTCAGTGAAATTTTGTAACAAGCTGCCTTGATCCTTCCCCAATCCACAGACAAAGACACGCTGCTCTGTTTTGTATCCTTTTCTTTATTTTGGGGGTTCAACGACGGATTCTTCATTGCTTTTCAATACGTATATGTTCACACATACACATCGACAATTATGTGCGTATAGGTTAGCAATGCTGTTCTCGCTAGCAACTTATGTATACAGGCCATTAGATATTAAACTTCAGCCAGGGAAGAGAATGGGAAAGGTATTGATTGACCAAGTACCTCTAGCGAAGTGAAAAGAGTTTGGTGTGGACCGGGGTAAAATCCTGAAAAACATCAATCAGGATGGTGGGCATGAGGCAACTCATGTGTGTCGCCTTCCCATCTTAGTGCTTATACTAAATCAACGACTGTAATCACTACACCATGGATCAGGTTAACAACGTGTCAATTTTAAGGCCGTTATGATATTTAGGCAACTTTGACTCAGCACCAGCTGATGCTTGGTGTTTTCATCAAACTTCGGATTTCGGTGAATTTGTTCAAAATCCAGTGTTGGTGTTTTTATTCGAATTTCGGTGTTCTTATTTGAACTTCGGTTTTGGTGTTTTTGTTTAAATTTCTGTTTTCGGTGATTCTGTTCATACTCAGATGTCTGATAAAAACTAAATTTGAAGAGAAACCGATGTTTGATAAAAACCGAAAACCGGCTTTTGAAGAAAAACCGACGTTTGATTTAAAAACCGAAAACCGGGGTTTGAAGAAAAACTGGTTTGACAGAAAACCGAAAAACGTTTTTTGAAAAGAACTGTGTTCGATAGAAAAATCGAAAAACCTGTTTTTGTGCCCATCATTAGAGAAAAGCCGTTTGTTTTATATCGCGCTTTCAACATAGTAAGAGTTAGGTGTGATCACGGTGTTCGCAATCGGTTATCTGTCTAACGTTATTGCTTAAGCTCTGCTGTGCTCTAACATTTTTGGTCCTTATCAGTTATTATTTACGACACTATATACCCCAAACGACCGTTCATCGCCCGTGCGCGCTTTTGCTGGAAACATCTAGCCTCAACTTATTGCTGTTTCTTTTTCATCACTCGTTAAGACAAAAAAAAAGCATTAAAATAACAACGTCGGTAACTAAGTTATTTTGCATCGTTTTTAACAGTTATAACTATTTACAAAATAACTGTTAAAATGCAGCTGTTATGAAATATTGGTAACGTATTCGGCGGTATTTTTGCGGTTTTTTTTTTCGTGATAATTAGACATGTAGCTGTGAAATAATCATGAACAAATCGGAGAAAGAAGAAACCCATTGCTTCGTGCAATGGAAGAATAAGGAACTATATAAGAAAATAAGAAAGTATATTATTGAAAAGCAAATATGATACAACCGAGGTGGTGATCGGGAGAAATTATAACTTTAAATGGAAAGGTGGCAAGACTTACATGGGAACAGTCCTCATGCTGGGTAAGTATTGCAACTATTATTATAAATGTTTGCTCAAGTATTCGCAAAATTATACCGGTACACTTTACAGGACTTTAGGAGCGGGAGGAATTGTGGTTTTGAAACACTTTCATAATTGGTTTTGAAATATCCTAGCTTACATATTATATTAACTTACCTGCTTTCAAATTGAATGATAGCATATCTTCCCTCATTTCCAATACGTATTTCTCTCACTTTGCCAAAATTCGTGAAAAATCTTTCAAGCATATGATCTTTTACGTCAAATGGAATTCCTGAAAATAATAATTATTTTTTAATTGATGTTACCGGAACGTTATGAAAACAGCACCATCTGAAACAAGGTACAGAGTACGAAGTAAACGGTTCTGATTCAACAGTTATAATTAGAATATGTGATGACAAAATAGCTTTGAAAATTCGCTTTGATAGCCGCAAAAGTCAGGATAAATATTAGAGCATTCGCAGAAATATTTTCTTACCTTTCTTTCCACAACGAACATTATTAATCAAAATCATTTGACACGCAAGTAGAAGAAATATTTAATAGTGAAAAACTTCTTAAGGTTCAGAATGCAAAGATGTACAACAATTATAAAATTAAAATGCAACCTACAGAAGTTTACCTTTATTTCTCCCACAGAATTTGTTCGCGAACACGAAGAACAAAAGCACAGTATTACTCAACATCTCTAAATTGAAATAGAGTACTCGTTACGAAGGTAACTTCTTTCAAATGAGTTATGTGGTCACTGACAATTAAATTATACAGTGAAAACTAGTACTAACTTTCTGCATTGGCATCAGGTAGCCAAACTGACACGAAGCAGTTATTAGCAATCAGTTTTATACTCCCGTTCCCTTCCCGCTGACAGGGCACATTTTTCACACGTGCATTTTGGACGACTAATATATTAACAGGGTGCCTACTAAATATTAATTCTGAAATTACTTTTTTTCACGTTTCCAGATCTAATTTTCTTCTTTTTCCAGATCATTAATTTATTAAAAAATTTTCTTGCAACAATCTTCTTGCAAACAAACAAAAAAGTTATTTTGTCAATTAAAAGAAACATATACCAAGCACATACTATTTCTTTAAATCATTATAGAACATGAATAGAAAAAAATAATATGCATATTTCGGAGAGATTTCAAACAAGAAAATAAAGTAGAATATTACCTACCAGAAGCCTGCTGAGAAAATTATGCAGCAACAAACAATCAACTAAATAGAATATACAACCCAAAAGTATAATGAATTTTTTTAAATAAAGTTTCAAACGAAATATTAGTTCAGATCCATCAGATACAAACTTTAGGAAATATACCTTTATGCGTGTTTAGTTGAAACTGTTAGCAAAATTTTACTGAAATTAACCAATACTCTTTTTAAATAGTAAAAGTTTAAAATTAGAAATTCATGTGCATATAACCCAACCTCGAAACACATTTTAATCCACATGGTAACATTTTACTGCATATTCTTTTTGGTTGCGGCAATGGCCAGCTTCTTTATTTATACAAATGCATAAATATTCCATGTATTAGTAATTTATAACTAGGACACGGATTCCTATACATCAATATATTTTTTCCAACGCCTAGCAGACTTATGAGAATTGGTATGTGCACAGATCATGTGTTTTTGGAACCCCCTGACAGAACATTTTAGCACATAAAATTATAATTTCTGTTGATTTCACATAAAATTAAACATTTCAACGACAGAACACGTTTAGTACACATTTTCCCCATTTAAATGATATAAACAGTATAATTTATGAACAATTTTCAGCCGATTGACCTTTTCACGACATGGCTCCAGTCCTAATTCCTTGCTCCGTAATCACGCGGTACGGTAAGTGGTTAAGTGCAGCTGAATATTATACTGATAATTTCGAGCTGTTTTTTTAGTGTTGTACAGAGTTAAACGCTGAGGATCCTTCCTCAATCCCAATTTTGCGGGATTTCATACTGTAGCGGGTCAATCATAAATTGCCGCTACATAACTGTTTTTGTTTTAATGTTTGCCACTAGATTGCCCGTTATTGTATCTTAGTTTTTATTTGAATTATTATGTCTGACCACATTGGACCACACTAGCGCCACACGGAAGATGGTGTGAAGAAGCGGAAACTACTTTCAGATGTGGGCGAGGCAAGTATAGGAACTCCATCAAGACTTGTCCAAAATACGAAGACGTTACAATTACTTGATTTGGAATAATGTTGTATCACTATGTTAACCTTAAGAAATAAATCATGTGTTGCGTTGAGTTTAAATATTTTTTGGATATTGATGAAGATTCTGGAAAACGCTACTTATAATTCTTATTACTTGGTAAAGTAAGTTATGATTGGAGTTGAATTTCGTTACGTATACAAGCACGTGGAAAGGAAGGACAGTGGCAAGGTTAAATTCTAAAACATGGAATAAATACGGAGCAAGTGGAAGATAATCATTAAACTAAAAGTATTCTTGTCCATGATTAATCAAATTAAATAATGGAAATATAAACGAATTTTAAAATCATGAGGTAAGTGTTAATACTGAACACTATAATCTAATTAGTAAGTGTTTGAAGTCTGGTTCATTCTTTAAGGCTAAAATGGTTGATTTTCTTAAATCAAGATCGTCCACAATTAAAATTATTTAAGTATAATTGTGCTAGATAGTTCGCTTTATAAAGTATCTAAGTTGAGACTTAGTAATCACAGTAGCTTTCAATTGCGAGGTTAAAGTTGTGTTATAATTTTTGAAAGTGATTGTCTAATCTAATATCAACACAGCGAAGAAAGGCCGAGAATTTTTCTGCAGCCGAGTTAAATTCGTTTGACATAACTATTTGAAAACTTGCTATAGTTGTGAAGATAAATTGTCTTACGTGAGAAGAGAATAAATACTGGGTTTGTACCTAAATTTGTGTGCTTTGATAAGGGTCATTCCAAAGTATTTTACAGCTTTAAGTAAGTTTGTTTTAAGGTTGAGAAAGATCGGTTCGAATCTGGTTAATGTTGATTTAAATTATTTCAAGTGAGTACAAGGATGATTTTGAACAAGCTGTTTAGAATTGTTCTTATTTGAAGTTAACTCTGAGGCGAGGTTTGATTGTGACAGTAAGTTTTATTTGAGAGTATCAGTCGAAACTTAGTGAAGTCAGGTTAGGTTAGGTTTTTGCTTCAAGTCTTATGATGTTCGTATTTGGAAATGTTTGCTAAGTTGAGAGAGATTGATTTGTCAATTTGTTAGTGTGTGTGTGTGTGTGTGGAGAGAACTGAAAAAAAAAAAATTCTTATACTTTGTAATTATTGTGAATTTGAGTGTGATTGCAGAAGAACAGACGGTTTTGGTCGCAAATAAGGTTAGGTTTGAATGTTCGAGTTCTCAGTTTTTCGTTAATGTGACAGTCGGTATCATTCATAGTTGATTGGGTTTGAATGTTGTGCTGCGTGAATGACAGAGATTTTGGTTAGGTTATAGTCAATCGTGATCATAGTTGTAAATCCGTGTGTGAGTGCTACTGGGGTTTGTCATGAATGTTGGATTCCTGAAATGGACTGTAAAGGTGTAACTCCTTCGGGGTTTGTTCTTTGAAGTTGGAAACTTAAACCATTTGAAAAAGGATTTAAATTAAAACTTAGAAAAATAAATTGAATTAAAGATGATAAGTTAGACGCTGGCCGAAGTTGGAATTGATTTTAATCTGTAAAATTATTAAATCAAAATATAATTAACTGAAACTTTGTGATAATACAGAGAGAGAGAGTTTTGAGGCATATAAAGCACTTTTAAATAATTTTTAGGCTTTTTGAGTAAACTTTGATTTTTGGTGAAATCCCCCTCCCCAAAAAATCGAATGTTCACTTTTTGGTTGGAAACTTGGAATTTCGGAACCCTGAGTAAGGATAACTTTCTTCCTTGTTTTCCAGAATCCTCCTATTAGGTTTTGAGTTGTTACAAATTTTGCAAAGAAAATCTTTAGTATATAACGTTAGTACAAAGTATAGAGCGTTGTTAATTGAATTAATGATTTCAAGTAGATATATTTATTTTGACGTTTATGAATGAATGTTTTATATTAAATGTTGATGTTGAAAAAGCCAATTATCATAACTGTTTTAGGATTTAAGTTGTTCTTGGGAAAATCCACGCCTGAAATAATTATTTAACCCTGGAAGTTGTATCAATGCTTGAAGGTTTTGTAAATAAATGTATCAAATTAAGATTTTGGTATCAGATCTTGTTTAAGTACATTTTACATTTGTCTAGCGCTCAATCATATAGGTTTTGAACGTCGGTAACGGTCTCTGTAAACTCATATAGCCAGAGGCATCCGTAACACCATTTTTTTTATTATTATTATTATTTTTAACGTACCTTTGGAGCTCAGAACGACTGAGATTCAAGATTTTCTCAACACGTCTCATTATATGGAGGAGATACGTCTCAAGAGTTGATTTAAGGGTACAGGTTTCAAAAGTTAAGTTTAGAGTACATGTCTAAATTAAGTTGCAAACATGTATCGTTTAGTGGAAGATACACGTTTCGCTAAGTTTTGAGTAGACACGACTCGGGAAGTTGAGGATACGCATCGCATTTAAGTTAAGGATTTCAGGATTTCACAGGATATTTCTCGGCTTAAGTTAGCTTAGTATATTAGTCACTGTGAGTAACGTGTTTTTTTTTTTTGTTTTTTTTTTTTTTGTTAAATGTTTGTGGATTTTGTGACAGAGTTAGGTATAGGCTTCTACAAAGAGTGAAGTTTGGTTCATTTAATAGTATTTTGTTTAACAGTTGGAAAACTTTCTGCGTGTTAATGGAATTGTTATTAAGTAGAAGATGTGGGTGACACTAATTTTGTAGCGCGTGTTAATTATTATTATTACTTTTTTTTTTTAAAAAAAAAGAGAATAATACTTATTGGAAAGTTAGCTTGTGTCAGTAAACCCTCTTGGATCAGGGTTGGTTGGCTGGAAAGTTATACTGACACTTGCCACCTTTGCGATAGGTTAAATCTGGGTGTTAAAAGAGACTTCGACTTTGTTTTGAAACAGTGAAATTGATTAAAGTATTTTGAAAAATGGATGGGCGAGTGGACCTTAGTTCTTCGGACTCTAGTTCGTATTTGACGTTCGAGAGGACTGGTTATGGTGGATCAAATTTTGGTAGGCTGAATAAAAGTGATCTAGACATAGAGACTGGATGGTGTGGACAACCATTCACTGGAAGAGTTTATGGACAAGCTGTAAGTTGTGGATCGACTGTGCAAGAGATGGTTCGAATAGAAAATTAAGTTGTATTATGCTCTCCTCAGACGTCATAAGTCTACATACACGGATTTTGCAGAAAGACGTGGTAATGAAGAAGTTCCACACTGTACTCCTGGAAGGTTAAATGTAACTTTTGGAAGACAATTTGGCATTGATGAATCTTATGATGAAACCAGTGTTTGGAAGTCGTTTAAGGTTGTGAAAGGTGATGGACGTGATTATGATGGTGAACTTGAAATGTTCATGGGAAGAAAGGAACTTTAGTAAGGCCAGAGAAGGAGAGGCGACGAAAAGGTTGTTGCGGAAACAGATTTGAAGAAATGAGAGAAAGGGTCGAACATAGAAGTACAAGAGATGGTGATATTTATGACCGAAGGAGAAAAAAGGAAGTAGAAGATGAGATGGAGAATATGATATTTTGTGAAGATAGTGCTAAGGAAGAAACCAGAACTGATACCAAATTAGTGGAGAAGTTTGAATTTAATTTCATTCTTGCGAGAATTAGTGATTCACTGAGGAATTTTCGATTCGATAGTATGGAAGGAAGAAAGGTATTCGACTTGCTTTTAAAAAGGAAAGACTTGTAAAATGTGAAGGAATTCCTCTTATAAATGGACTTGATTTTACGGTGGTTAATGATCCGAACCAAAGCAGATCTAGTGTTGATATTTAGGTTTGCTGTGAGAAATGGATTGAAATGGACTGATGTTAGAAAACTAGTAAATGGGAAGTTAATTTCTCCATTTATTGAAAATGAACTGATTGGACGTACGATTTATATATATAAAAAAAAACTTTGGTCTGGTGAAAATTTAATGGAACATATTGAATTGGTGGTTGATTCGGCGGTCTATTGGATTTTCATCAGAATGAGGAAGAATTGGTGAGAACAATTATGAGTGGTTTGGATCAGAAGATAGTTAAAAATTTGGAGAAAGATGGAAGGCTAGTTTCCATTTCGGATATGAAAAGAAGAGCTGCAAGATATATTGACTATGTGACAGCAAAGTGTAATTATGATGAATATACTCGACGAGGAAGAGGACAGAGACATGAAAATGAATATGCGAGCTGATGATAATGAAAAGTCGTTATACGATGATTACAGGAGAAATTATGGAAAGCTGTGGAATAGGAAAGACTATGGTGAAAATAGACACCAGGAGAGAAACCTGAAGAAGCCTGATTTGGAAGAAAAGTTGCAGAAATGTAATAAGGAAGGCGCAGACGAAAAGGAACAGAGTAAGTATAGAGAATCTGAAGGGTTTGATAAAACTAGAGACAAACGAAAAATTGATTATGGTAGATTTGGATGGAAACGATAAAAGAAATATTTCTGTGTGTTTTAGTTTGTGTATATAGGGTATCTAATGAAAGTTTTCTGCTTGTTGATTGTGATTTCGTAGGTAATATCTTGTGATATTCTAAAAATCCCCAATTGTCGCCCTAGACCTATGAAATTCAAGGATTATCGAGGGAATTACGATTCAATTAGTAGAAAGAATTTTTGCAGATTTTTCAAACGCTGTGGATAGACTCTTGTTCTTTATTTTTAAAATAAGGATCCTCCTCCCTTACATCTAGTTCACGTGAAGAATTAAGAATTTTTGAGGCAGTGTTTGAGATCTTGCTGTTGTTATTTTTTTTCCTTAAAATGAGCTTATTAATTGAATTACTTTCCAAAAGATTATAAAACTATGAATGAAAGCTACTAGCAATCAAGTATGTTAAAATGTTGTCTTTCGTTAAAGGCATAGCGAGTCTAGGAAAAATTTGAGGCTGACTTGATTCATTTCAGGTGATTTCTATGTTGTGATAATGAAGTGAAATTGAGCTTGAATGTGGACTTGATATTGTTTTGTTTCTTCTTAATATTTTTCAGATTGAGAAAAAGACTTTGTAACACTGATTGTACTTAATTTCCAAAACTTTTCCTGTTACTGAAAGATTCTGTAGGTGAGAGGGGGCAATCTGTAGCGGGTCAATCATAAATTGCCGCTACATAACTGTTTTTTAATTAATTTTTGTCACTAGATTGCCCGTTATTGTGTCTTAGGTAGTTTTTGTTGGAATTATTATGTCTGGCGACATTGGACCACACTAGCGCCACACAGAAGATGGTGTGAAGAAGCGGAAACTACCTTCAGACGTGTGGAGGAAATGGGTGAGGCAAGCATGGGAAATCTATCAAGGCTTGTTCATAATACGGAGACGTTACAATTACTTGATTTGGAATAATGTTGTATCACTATGTTAACCTTAAGAAATAAATCATGTGTTGCGTTGAGTTTAAATACTTTTTGGATATTGATGAAGATTCTGGAAAACGCTACTTATAATTCTTACTACTTGGTAAAGTAAGTTATGATTGGAGTTGAATTTCGTTACGTATACAAGCACGTGGAAAGGAAGGACAGTGGCAAGGTTAAATTCTAAAACATGGAATAAATAAGGAGCAAGTGGATAAAGTCCTAAGTGTTAATAGTGAACACTATAATCTAATTAGTAAGTGTTTGAAGTCTGGTTTAGTTTTGAAGTCTTTAAAACTAAAATTGTTGATTTTCTTAAATCAAGATCGTCCACAATTAAAATTATTTAAGAATAATTGAGCTAGATAGTTCGCTTTATAAAGTATCAAAACTGAGATTGAGTAATTACAGTAGCTTTAAATTGTGAGGTTAAAGTTGTGTTATAATTTTTGAAAGTGATTTGTCTAATCAAATATGAACACAGCGAAGAAAGACAGAGAATTTTTCAGCAGCCGAGTTAAATTCGTTTGACATAACTATCTGAAAACTTGCTATAGTTGTGAAGATAAATTGTCTTACGTGAGAAGTGAATCAATACCGACTGCGTACCTAAATTTGTGTGTGCTTTGATAAGGGCCATTCCAAAGGAGCTTTAAATAGGTTTGTTTTAAGTTTGAGAAAGATCGGTTCGAATCTGGTTATTCTTGGATTAAATTATTCCAAGTTCGTATATTTTCTGAATAAGTGAGTGCAAGGGTGATTTTGAACAAGCTGTTTAGAACTGTTCTATTTGAAGTTAACTCTGAGGCGAGGTTTGATTGTAACAAAGTTTTATTTCAGAGTATCAGTTGAAACTTAGTGAAGTCAGGTTAGGTTAGGTTTTTGCTTCAAGTCTTATGCTGTTCGTATTTGGGAATGTTTGCTAAATTGAGAGAGAGGGAGTGACTTGTCAATCTGTTAGTGTGTGTGGAGATCATTGAAAATAATTAGGTTTTATTATACTTTGGTATTTTTGTGAATTTGAGTGTGACTTCAGGACAGACGGTTTTGGTCGAAAATAAGGTTAGGTTTGCATGTTCGAGTTCTGGGTTTTTCGTTAATGTGATTATATCTGATAGTCGGTATCATTCATAGCTGATTGTGTTTGAACGTTGTGCTGCATGAGTGACAGAGATTTTGGTTAGGTTATAGCCAATCGTGATCATAGTTGTAAATCCGTGTGTGAGTGCTACTGGGTTTTGTTCTTGAAATGTACTGTAAAGGTTTAACTCCTTTGGGGTTTGTTCTTTGAAGTTGGAAACTTAATATAAGCCATTTGAAAAAGGATTTAAATTAAAACTAAAACTTAGAAAAATAGATTGAGTCATAGATGATAAGTTAGGCGCTGGCCGACGTTGAAATTGATTATCAACTGTAAAATTATTAAATCAAAATATAATTAACTGAAACTTTGTGATAATACAGAGAGAG
>JAGDQP010040307.1:0-17352 GCA_022664845.1 Lepisma saccharinum | reverse complement strand
TATGCTCCTAAGTAATTAAATTTGTTTACTTTCTTTATGACCTCATCCCTAATTATTATGTTTTTATTTCCTTCATTCCCTGCCTGTGTTTCGGCTTGTTATAATGTATTTTGTTTTATCTATGTTTAACTGTAGACCCATATTATCGCACGCTTCTACTAAGACATCGGTGTTGCTTTGTACTGACTCTATATCGTCCCCTATTAAATCTACATCATGCGCGTATACGAACAGTTCATTCAAACCTTTCAACGTTAGTCCCTTTTGTCCTCCTTTATTTTTAAAATCACATACTCTAACGCAAAGTTAAACAGTAGTGGTGATAAGGCATCACCTTGTTTCAATATGTTGCGAATCTCAAAACTATCTGACATATTATTACCTATCCGTACCCTGCATATGGGATCGCTGAGACACAGGACTACGGTTCTGCCGTATAAATTTTAAATTCCTCTGTTTGTTCTCCGTTGTATACTTACATTAAGAAGTTTGTCGAAATAACTTTTCCACACATCGACAATTTTAATCGGATGCGCATGAAGATTTCCACGTTTATTACTAATCATTCTTAACCACAGCTGGTAAGCTTTTCTTAACGAGTATACCCCGTTGTATAGATCTCGCATGTTATTTCATTTGACTTGCCGTTTTCCTCTAACTTCTGAATCTTCTGCGTCAGATATTATCGCTTTTGGTTCCTCAACCCCTTATGGCGTTTCGTTTCGCGTTAGTGTAGTGGTTGGTATTTGCTTCGTTTTTATTACTTAGCCATCGCTGCCTTGCTTGTTTTCTTTACTCATGTTTTCGGCATTTTTCATCAAACCAAGGTTTGTTTTTCTGCTGTTTCTTATCACCTACACGTTCCTTCGTTGCGCTCTTAATTGTTTCACGAATTGCGTCCCACATCTTACTTACATCAATTTCATTATTAATATCATCATTATTATTACTCGAGTCTGCTATGATTTCGAACCTAATTGAGAGTTCGAGTTGGGAATCTGCTTTTACGCTCGGATTATTTAATCGGTGAACTTCGAATTTCAGTTGTTTTGACCCCTTGCTTTCTCTGTTCGCGATGCGTAACTATTCGCTTACTTTTGTGATCACTAATTGATGGTCGGTGTCACCTTCCGCTCCTCTGTACGCCCTAACGTCCATTATGTTGGTGTGTCTTCGTCTATCTACTAATACGGATCAATCTGGTTGAGAGTCTTGCCAACCGGAAATCAGTGCAACGGAATTGCGCACACTTTAGATCCCGAATTGCGCAAAATCTCGATTGACCTGTTTTGTGCATAGATTTTGATCCAACGTTGCCACTTTGACAGCTTTAAAATTTGTGCGCAAAACAGGATTTCAGGGTAGAAAAGGGAAAGAAATTAGACACCCAATGATCTTATATCCTGGAAATATCTCCCTGATAGCTTCGTGAGCTGCAGTTTCGAAGTCTAAATAGACTGATCTCAAATTTATTCCAGCTTCTAAACTTTTTATCATTTCCCCAGAATGCTTTATAAGTTTGCTTATTGTTCCCCGACAAAAACGCATAGCATAGAGGCAAATAAAATCCACTTTTGTGTGCGTGAATAGTATATAACTGATGAAAATGACGAGAAGCATAAGAAAAGTTAACGTCAGCGTAAATCTCAACATCACTTGTCTCACACACAAATCTGAAAAGCCAAACCGTTGTTACTATATTTGCATTATAATGTTATTAATACTAATACTATAGTTAAATTATTATAAAAACCTAATAATGAGACATACAAACATGCTTTAAACTTGAATACAGACTATTCAAGCTTTAATTCTATCTGTTTATTTAACAAATGTAGCAATTCCTTAATAAGTTTAAAATTTCAAACGTATATTTAAAAAAAAATAAAAATAAAATAAACAACCAAAAATATTGAAATGAAGTATAGTATCAACATCCAAAAACATTCTAATCACAAATGGACGAAATGCCTTTATACCGGAACAAAGGATATCTATTTCATTACTTGCACTGTAAATATGATATTACTTGCACAAGTTAGGATGATAATCTTAGCTTCTTCATTTACAAACACAAACTTTTCTCCATCATGAGTAAGTTCACTTTGTCTTTCAACCGTTTGCTCAATAACCTCTGTATTATTTCTCGGACGAACAGGCGTGAGTTTTTTCCGAATATACTACATAGTTTCCCTTACTTATGTCTTCATATTCTTATGTTTTATTTCCTCTGTATTTTCTGAATTAGAGAGCTCACTTCTAATAATTTCATTTGACCTTTCATTCGGGTATTCCGCTGCTCTTTTCTTACAGATTTCTCGTAGCTCGTAACTTTCTACCTTCGAAAAGTCACTCAAGTGGTTGTGCTGTCCTTTTTCTTTCAATCTGACAACAATGCTTTATTTTATTGTGCGCAATCCTGTGAATTATGACAGCTTGTCAGCCGCTTATCATATAAAACTGATAAAACCGGAAAAGTATGCCCAATCCCATTGCACCCCCGGAAAAACCCATGTGCATTTATTTGCGTGTGTCTTTGTGTTCAACGTACGTGCTCTTTACCAGTACGATTTTCCACATCGCGAAAGTTATCAATCTTTCTCCAGTATTGTTGGTCTTTTCGTATAGTAGGTCTATAGTTTTCCTTCTTGCCTACCTTTGCGCTGAAATCATCTAACACAATTTTCGCATTATACTTTGGTAATCGGTCAAGCAATCTTTCTAGCTCCTCGTAAAATGTATATTTGTCGTTATCATTAGAATGATTAGACACCTCGGTCGGAGCATAGGCATTTATTAAAACTGTGTTGCACCATCGAGTAGCAAGTTTCGCTGCTACGAATTTAAATTGGTGCATGACTGTACAAAACCACTAGGTATATCCTTATGGCCCAGTAGCTATCGTCGCGAATTTCGGATCGTCAATGAAGAGTTCTTTGAGTTCGAGTTCTGCTGCCAGACACTAAAGATTTTCAGGTTTCTCTTCGGTTTCTCCAAGCGAATGTCTGGACAGTACTTCGAACAAGACTGGCCTCCTATCTCCCTATTCCACCTCCTCTTTTAAAGAGCAGTCACCGAGGGATGCCATACCTCAGCCTTGTGACGGACTTAGGGCGTAGCCCACAAATGTGGCTTCTATAATCCACATGATTTTTGTTTTAAAAACATCAGTAGCATATTTCAGAAGGGCATCAATTTCATCCAAAAATATCTTTATTTCACATCTCTTACGACACCGCACAATAATCAAATATGTAGAATATACACTTCTAAGGTCCGTTCTTTAAGTCCTCGGAGACTACTTTTTGGAATGCTATTTTCCTGTTTGTAAATCAACTTGCTCGAGCACAGTTTGTTGGATTCCAACCTAATGTATTTCTTTCATTTTGACACTGAGGGAGTTAATTTTCTTGAAGGTACATGTGGAAAGGAAAATCTCATTTAGAAGTGGATATACTTACAAGTAGACCTCACCACTTCGCTGTTGCGTTAGGAAAAAAAAAAGACGAACAAAACAGGATGTTGGCAAAAATTTTAGCTGCTAGTGAGCACTAGAAATATGGGAAAACTAAATGGAAACATAAATGTGGGAAAGCCATGTACAATATATTTTGATAGTTCCAAGACCGATTCTTTTCGAAATAGATGGGGACACAATAGTTCTGACTTCAACTACGTAAATCGGGATGCGAGGGATGTTTTATGGCACTTCCGGATCATGACCGCCATCTTGAAATCCGACATATTGGATGGACGTCAATTTTTTTCAAATAGAAAGAGGGTCATGTGAGGTATCAGACATTTTTTTTCCGCTGTTTATAGCAGATAACTATAGTGGCAATGAACACAGCCCCACAGATAACATTCTTACGGGACAAAGTTACGGAAATGCAAGAAATGCAAGTCCTCAGCACTCATAAAATGGTTAACCTCGCCACTGTGGATCAGTTTATTGAAACTGTAGCTATCTGTTATCTGCTACAATCAGCGAATTTGTCAACATTCAAAGTACTATAAGTTGTAAACCGTTCTAGATATACACAAACTAATTAGTGTATGGTATTGCTAAAAAAAAATCATCGTTGTTTGATCCCTCGCATCACCCTCATTCTATTTGAAAAAAAAAATTGACGTCGATCCAATATGGCGGTCACGATCCGGAAATGCCATAAAAACATCCCTCCTATCCCGATTTAGATAGTTGAATTCAGAACTATTGTGTCCCCATCTATTTCGAAAAGAATCAGTCTCGGAACTATTAAAATATATTGTACATAGCTTTCCCACATTCATGTTTCCACTTAGTTTTCCCATATTTCTAGTGTTCATTAGCAGATAAATTTTTGTCAATATCTTATATTCATCCCTACTTTATGACAGTAGTTGTTTCATTTTACTAACGCAACGGCGAAGTGGTGAGGTCTACTTGTTAGCCACCAAAACAACGAAAGCTGCAAACTCACATTCTACAGTCATTTTACAAAGATTTGGTAACAAAAACATCTCAGTTTATTAGCTCCAAGTAACACAAAATTAGACAGCCTACGTGCAAAATTGGTTGAAACCTATTCTACAAATATTTTGCTATTTTTATGTAAAGCAAACTGATAAAAGGAAAGTAAAACAGCTCATGTGCTTTAATTCTAGGAAGTTTGAACATACTTTAAATAAAAGCGAACAACTGTAGTAAAATAGCTTCCCATTTTCCAATCTACAGGATTCCCCTTAATTCTAAGTAAGGACATATGAAGAGAATAAGAAGTTATCAATATAGGCCTAGATATTGAATGTCTGTTTACATATTAATACTATCTGAAATAACTTGCAGTCATGTTGATTTAAGATTAACATAATCTAGATTAATGTCATTAATACTGTTCGTTTGAGATGGAAGCGGCCCTGACAATCTACAGTCCCGGCATTCATCTGATGCAACTGAGGGAGAACATTAAAAGCTTGCGTCAGTCCAACGATTATCAAGTCTACTATCTTACCGAAAAAGGATACTCTTACATGAAACATTTTCTCACAGTTGGAAGCATTCAATTCCACAAGCTACTCACTATTAAGGTTTAAAAAAAACGTTAGTTACCATAAAATGATAATTACTTGACATAATCATTGTTATTACGTGAATCCTGTCTGCTGATCCGTAGAAAAGCATTGAGAAAAATAAAACCAATAGAAACACGTTCTATTACATATTTGTATATCTTAATAATACAGTCAACTAAAGTAGTCTAAAGGGAAATAGCTGTTAAGAGAACAATACTAGAGAAAAAGAAAGCAAAATAAATAATTGTTCTGTTCAGAAGTTGGAACAATGCAGCAAAGCAAAAACAATGGAGACAGGCTGGGTTTTATGAGCAACAACAACAAATATTTTTGTCTTTTTTTTAAAAAAAACAAAAAAAAAAGTCTTCCGGATAAATGTCCGGAATTTGTGGGGCATGCTGGGAGTTAAGATACGCTCCACCCCCGCCAGTATCGATCGACTCGAACCGTGGTAATTTCCCAAAGCAGGCCACCTGCACTGCACTGCAGGCTCCAGTCGAAAAAGCAAGATGTGTGAATGTTTCTCAAAACCAGCTTTACAACTTATTTTTTTTAAATTCTATATGTAAAGAAAAATATAATGTTCAAGTAAAGAGAAGAGAAGAAAAAGAAATACGAGAATAACTGGTATTGAAAAGAAAACTAAATTTTGTTTGGTTACGTCAATTCATCATTCACACTAGGAACAGATGACAAAAGCTGGGTCGATGCTCGCATTCGCCAAAGAGGAATCGGCTTCCACGGATTTCTCTTTCTCTAGTTCGCTTTTTGCTTATGTACGAGTGTGCCTGCTGTATGTGTGATCTGTGTATCGAGGTAAGAGTGACATTTGCATATGCACAAATACTTAAATAATGAACAAAATATAAAAAGTAATGGATTATTTTTCAAAAGACACAAATACTTAATAGAAATAATGAACAATAATTTAACGTAAATAGGTAATGGTTTAGTTTTCGAATTGAGGGTAGTTTTGTAACGAACTTAATGTACTACCAAATTTGTTTTAATTTTGACAAAAAAAAGGAAGGTATCGCTGCATTCAGATCTATTAAAATGTTCCAACCAATGTTATACTTCTGTTTTTAAAAGAAGTGCTCGTATTCGTAACAACTGGTTGGATTTTTTTTTTTTTTTAACAGGAAAAAGCTTTTTTAAAACTGGAAATGCATTAATTTTGATACCAAAAATATATATAATCAGACAGTCTTGTGTCAAAATGATATGTTCGTGTTCTTGTGTTGGCTTCTTTATTCACACTCTCTTACGCATTTTCTTCATAAAAATATATCTGATCCAGAAATCACATTGAGGGGGGAATGTGGTGCTATACCATCTTCCTACTTCAAAGAAAGTAAATTAAGTATCCCTCTAGTTGGACGAGATTGTATTTGTATAATAATGTTCTTATATTACTGCATTTTCACATTGCGAAATTTATTAATTGCATCAATGAACATTAACTAGTGTTCAATATCAGCTAGACTTGTGTGCTACTCCCTTAAATGTATGACTGAAATTCAGTCACTAAATTCATACATGAAGTGTAATTTAGAAGTTCATACTATGGTATGTCTCTGTTAGCTTTTATGGTAGGACAAATAACTGATAGTGTGGCCACACAGATAAGATTAAAACTTCACATGTCCCCCCACCCCCAGATAATATTTATCATATCAACCACTGACCTGGTCTATTAATCAATGGAAATTACATATCTTCTTTCACATTGTCAGAATTTTCGAAGTACACGGAACTCACCGAAGTCGTGGGAGTTCCAGCTTTTCAAAAGTTTTTGAAATTCAAGACATTCCCGATGTTCACAGAATTGTAAGGCATAGTGAGTGGTCAGGAATTATAGCCGTTTCGGGAAATAAGTAGCTAAGAATTCCCGGCAGATTACCTTCCCGAAATTTCAGCTCCTCGCTCACTGCTAGTAAGGAGCTGTCGTAGGCCTAAATATTATATACATAAGTGTTCTGTGTGCCTAGCGGGCAAGTCGCGGAGCAAAAATCAGGAATAGAAATTGTACGGCATTCACACGGTGATTTTCAGTTCTGTAATTATTGGGCGCAAAGGTATCACTGACATTATTTTATTGTCATGCTTTTATGCTAGAGAAAAATAATAGAACTTTACTTTCTCGATGAAGTCCATGATGTGTAATAAGTACTAACCACCAGTATATTTACATTCAAATGGTCCCTCGGGCATTTCTTCTTACCGTGACAGTAACCCTAGGACAGTTGTTCCTTTCCTAGGATCCTAGCAAATACAGAGAGAACTGATTGAAACCCTGGATTTTTTCTTACCGTACGTTTTATCTTGCCACGTGCAATGAACGTGGAAACTTTCAATGCGATACTCGTCTATCAGATCTCGATCTTTCCTTGCTAATATTATATGAGAAGATCATTTTGCACTTTAAGCCAATATTCAAACAAACAAAAGTAACAATACGAGTTTACATCTTCAGTTTTATTTGATTTTATTGGTTTCAGTTTCCTAACAGCTTGGTCGTGACAAGTTTTTTTTTTTTTTCGTATTGAGACGGAACATAGACATTTAAGACATACGAGTATAAAGTGTGACTGCTTGTATACTACGGAAGAACTATTAATTATCGTTTTCGCAGCCTTGTATTGAAGTACAAAGTCGGCTTGAGCGGGAAAAGAACCTGGGTCGTCTCGGTGGTACCCTATAATTGTTTTAAATCAAATGAGCAACGAAAAAAAGATGAATTCGTCACCTTTCTCGCTATATAATTCACTAATCTTCAATGTAAGTTGTGTACAATTTTTGAAGATAACCGATGAGAAAATGAGTGAGCGGGAGTCTATGATGACACGAACAAAATTGTGCATAAAAGACGTATTTAAATACAATCCTGAAAACAAAGTGCACAAGTGAAACCGTTCAAAATTCACTTTCAAAAGGACAAGATGAACTTCCAACACATCTTGTACACACTACTTAATTTCCTGAACATGAAACCTCGATGCCTCGAGGACTACCTCTAGTCCACGGACCATAGTTTGCGGAACGCTGATGTAATCAACCGTCCAGATTAGTAGTTTCCAAACTGGGGCGTGAAAGACTTTCAAGGTGGCACACCCATACGAAAGAAAGAGCAAACTGAGAAATGAAGGCATAAATAGTGTAAAGGAAGGTATTTTCGTGATAAAATAATATTTTTCTGAAACAAACAATGTACCTCCCTATACGCTATACTGGGGGTATCTATATTGATAAAAGATTCATTGACCAATATTACATTTTACTTCCAATAAAATAAAATAATTCGTTCAAGGTTTTGTAGGAAATTTCGTGAGGTAGGCAGTTAATTTCGTGAACGAAGAAAGCAACTTGAAAAATACGGCATTTGTAAATATAAATTCAGTTTACATTTCCATTTTTTCAAAAGCAAAATGACTGAACAAGCTATCCTTAAAAATAATAACGAAAAGAAACTGGATGAAGAGTTGGCACATTGGTAGCGTGCTCAATCTTGGTGTCTCCCGTTGCAGATTTAATTCCCGTCCCGGCTTTGTGCATGCATTTACACAGATTTACATGCCCCACCCCCCGTGCTTGATTAGGACGTTTTACAACACATTAATCTTATAATGAATATATTGCAGTTAAGTTACATTTCTAGAAATTCCACACAGAAAAAAAATGGTTGTGTTAATTCAAGACTTTTCGGTGTCCCAGGAAGACCACTACGTTCTCGTGTTAAATTAACACAACAAACGGTATTGATTTCGGTGATTCAACATAACAGATACGTTCTCAAAACCGATTCAACATAATGGAAGGTGTCATACCTGCACTATCACACGGTGTCGATTTAACACAAAAAGTGGCAGTCCTTCTGGGACACTCTAAAATAATGAATTAACACAATGTTTTTTGTAGTGCAGCGCACAACCTACACTGAGACCAAGCAGACTGGCAGATTCACGCGATACTCTTTGTTACCAAGGGATCCTGAGCTTAATTTTCTGTGGGAGTTCATGCTTCTTTCCAACTCACTGCATATTTAGCAAAGGAGCCTGACTAGATGTCCCGGTCCTGTGGAACGGTAATTAATTTCGCGATAATAGTAAGGAAAATTCCTAATACTATAATTTTGTACTTCTTTATTGGAATTTTCTATACGACTTACGTCATCAGCCCAAGATTTAAACTGTTTTGTGTTACATACCTCCGAGAACACACATCGAACTTGACTTTCAAAAAGCGACAGGAACTTATGGATCATCCTGGTACATATAGACTTAAATATTTAATTGAGACGGAACATATTTTTTTTTTCACTTTGACGTACTTAAAGTATATACTCATATGCCAAATGTAACAGAAATATATTAGATCCTATAGCATGCCAAAGTGCAGCAACTCGACGTGGTATCGATTCCACAAGTGTACGGAAAACATCTGGAGAGATGTTGATCCATGCAGTCTTGATAGCCGACCACAGCTGTCTGGTTTTTGTAGGTGATCGATCTTGGCAGTGATTAACTTTTCTGGCACGTCCCGGAAGTTTTCATGTAGGTCAAACGTGAAGGCCACAATAATTGTTGGAACAGTCCACAATGCTTCTCACACAAATACTGGGCAATTGGGGTCAGATGACATTGCATTATCCTAATGGAATAACCCGTCGCTCTCTGATATATAGTCTATAAAGGTCTGCAATCGTCACCAACCAGTGCAACGTACCTGTCACTGGTCAATGAAGTGTTTAAGAGGACCAGCGTATCCAAGCCATGCCATATGAACATACCACACTAGTATGAAACCACCACTAGTCAGCACGGTATCTTGTAAAAAAACGAGTTCATGACCTATGCCTCACACGACCCTACAATCCTTCCATACTCCTCGGATGACTCCACGATTTTCCAGTCATCCAGGGTTCAATTACCATGTTCATAAACCGACCGTGCTCATGACACCCACGCTGTGTTCTGTGTCGTGGTGTTAACAGAGGCACTTTTGTGGATATGCTCCCATGTTCCACAGAAGCCAAAGAACTATGCACAATTTTCTGGATTAATACTTAGTACTTCCTGCGTTAAATTTAAATATGATTTCAGCCCGTTTCGCTAATATGCTACGATAGAGCATTCTACCCAGGTGCCGCTTAAAGTTATCTTCTACGTGTCTTGAAAGTCCTATCTTTCAAATGTTAAATAATTACTTCCTACATAACTCGGCTAGTTTTACACATAGAGGGATGCAGCTTGTACCTGTTCATAGAGAAACTATTTGAGCATGCAATGAACCTATTTGCGTTTTTAAAAAAATAATTTAGGACATAAATAATTAAACATCTCTTAACTATTTTCCTTCTCAAGTAGGAGTAAAAGGAGGGGTGAGATAAGAGCAATAGGGGGAGGAAATATGAAACTTCGATATCGAACTACAAAAGAGGAAAAAGAAAAAGGGGGAAGGCGTTTGACAACCTTGAATCACTGAGGAAAAAGGATGGAGGTAAAGACAGTATTGTAAAGGGATTGTCAATAACATGTTTTGACCATTTCAACACGTTTTTAAAACCGGCCCGAGCACAAATAGGATAAATACTCCCCATCCCCCTCCCTTCTTCCTGTTTTCTTTCTCCTCCAATTCCCCACCGGGGGTGAAGGAGGAGAGTCTTGTAGTTGTAGGTGCGAAGGAGGGAGTATTTATCCTGTTTGTGCTTAGGGCAATGCACGCACTTTGCAGTTGTGTTTTTGTTGTGCAAAAATCTCTTACTTTTTCGCTCCAAAATATCATGTTTATTTTCAGCCTCACCCGACACACTCTGCTGTACCCCAATAGAGGTCTGAAATAAACATACACAATAATAATAATTATTATTGGTAACTTTAAATTTATGATTCTACCCCCACACGTTTCATACATAGGATAATGAAAGATAGTATTCATATATATGCTATTGCAAAATAACCAACCAACACAAACACTTCACAAGATTTTTGACAAGAAAATAAGAAAAACAAATAGACCATCGTTCGTATAAATATGCTTCCTTTCGATACTTCCCCCTCTTTTACAAAATTCCCAATACGCCATCATGAATAAGTATGTGAGGCTGCATGTAATACTGGTCCATGTCATATATACAGGGTAGCAAGGTAATGCACCGACAAACTTCGAGAGTTGATTATTGAAGAAAGTTTGAATTCGGCCTCGTTTCGGAGCTAGAGGCGTATATAGTGGCACGGTAACGTCAGAAATAACATAATGTCTCCATAGGACTTTCAAGACACGTAGAAGATAACCTTAAGCACACGTTGTCGGGAATGCATTTAATGGTGTATTCCAGGCAAACGTGTAACGTCGTGGATCGCGGAATATTGGTTATTCCAGAAAAATTCACCAAGTGATAGTTGCCGCACCATATTTAAAAAATCTGGAAATAATATGTTATTATGTAGTTCAAGGTAGCGAAAACAAGTTTCATTTTTCCCCTCCAACAGGGGGATAGAGATGGAGAGGGAAAGGGAAGTCCATCATTAAATTTTTCGCAAGGGACGTCTACCCGTCTTTGAATAACTAGGGTTCTGCACGAGATATTGGAATGAAACCAAAATAGTTCTTTTCTTTAAACTACAAGCTTCAAGTCCAGTCTGATTTTATTTAATTTTGATTTTAAAAAGTTACAGAAAATAGGCTTTGAAACTTCTCATATTTTTGTATTTTGAACAATGTTTGACCATCAAAAAGTGAACCTAACTTTTGAAGTACTAAAGAAACCGGAATGTCTCCTTTCCACTAAAAGGTTATTATTTCCATATTATATAAGCAACGTTGAACAAGGGCCATTTGTATAAAATTTATAAGTTACAAGGTCATTTGTCTAAAAAAAAAAAAAAAAAAAAAAAAAAGCTTTAACACGAAAGGCCCTATCCTAGATGAGTTTGTTCCCAAAATTTCATCATGGTACTTTACCCCATTTTTGAGAAACGAATTTTCGAAAATTGGACTATGCGCTATTTTTCGGAACACACATTAACGCAAATTGCCCTCTACATAACCATTAAAACTCGTTTTGGAGTCAACTGAACCATTTTGGAATCTAAATCTGTCATAGAATATTCTATGCTCCAAAAGCGTTGCTGAGTGAATCATCCATATGCAGAGTTCGATTTATAAGGGGGGATGGTTGGTATTTACCCCCTCTCTGCAAAAGTCTACCCAGCTTCTGTTTTCCAAAATAACCTCCAAACCTGAGATATGGACAGACATATAATATAGTATTCTTCGGTCTGATGAACTCTTCCCCCCCCCCTTTGGAAATTGCATAAATCGTACAATGTCCATAAGTTATGCCATAAATCTATTCAATTCGAAACTACGTTATGCAATGGAAACGAATAAATCTAATGGAAATATATCACTACATTTCCTCAACGTCCATTTTAATAACTTTATCAATGTGCCATGTGTCATACACAGACACAGACGACATAGTCATCGAACATTGTTGGGTGCTAACTACCTTCTAGACGCATGATCTTTTCATAAGGAAAATATCATGTGAAGCTTAGTTAGAAACGCATATTGCTCTGCAATTGGAAAGAACTCTACACAGAATTTGTACAATTTAATATAGATTGTAGACATGAAAAAGGATTCCTTACATTTACTTCTCTTCGTCCAAAATGATGTAATCCTTGCTGGTTCAAGTCGCACCCATTCGATTTGTGTAAGTGCACCACATCAAAACCATACACTGTTGGTGCATGGTTAAAAAAAAAAGCAAGTCATACAAGAGAGAGATGCGCATTGCGTAGGCACTGCTCGTTCTCATACAAGACACAAACACTGCTATGTGCAAATCAATGATTTTTCTCTCCAGGTGTCAAATTGATTGTTAAGAGAAATATTCTTTATTATCATCAAAATTATGAAGAATTTACTACTGTATTGATAATTAATATACTTCTGTCATAATAGATCCAGGCAGCTGCATAGGCACTTCACACAAAGGTGGCAACGTTTTGCAAAAGGTTTGGCTACAAAACAGAATGTAAAGAGAGAGAGAGAGAGAGAGGACTGGCAAAACGGAGCAGCCATGTTGCCAACTGAACAGTAGGTATATATAAAATAAACTTACAAGTATATTTTAGGACTATAATCTACTTTAGATATTCACATTTTTCTTTGGCACTCTGGTAATAAATATTTACCAAAGCGCACATGAGTATTATTCATCCCCAATATATAAATTTGTATCTCCCTTCAAACTCTTAATTTCAAAGTTGAAATTTCTCCTGACATAAATGTATAAGGTCTAGAAAATTACATTTCTATAATTTGTTACAACAGAGATATTAGGCCTCCAATATGTATACAATACGAATTTTGGGATTTTTAAAATTCATACGAAAATTAAGGAAGCATAATATTATTTTTTTTATATTCTGTATACTTTCAAGATACTTTGATATGTAGTAGTATACAGAAAATCAACTTTGACACTTCATTTCATTTATTCTTCTTTTACATCGCGGAGTTAAGGCATAACGTTTTCTTCCACTCAACATTCTACATTAAATTTACATTATATAAATAATTGAAGTTCAACACTACAAGATGAATAATTGAACATTACAAAAGAAGAAGAAAAAACACAACAAAGCAAAAAATGAACACTAAAAACAAACATTATCAATTGAAATTAAAAGTGAAAAATTATATAATATTATATTCATAAAGCGATTACGAAAAGAAAGAAAATTCCACATATACTTACGTACTAACTCGAGAGAAAAAAATAATGATATAACATTGTGCTGTGTTGATCTGTATACCTGTGTGTCTAGTGAGTGAGAGAGAATTATGGCTGGGATAAAAATTCTCGTCTAAATGATCACAGAAAACCTGAGTCCCTGATGTGTTCAGGGACTTCGTTCGAATCTCTAGTACTATACACAGGTTTTCTGACTGTGTATATACACAGTCAAAGATTTTGAGTAGTACTCTGATTTATCTTTTTGCACTGAGAGTACCACGTTCTCTTTAAGAGCGGGTGTTTAAAGAATGAGTGTCACTGAGAAATTTGAACCTGGATGAAAAGTATGACGGTTTTTTCGTTGTGACTAATTTATAAAGCAGATTTAGAGCACGTTGACGGCGCACAGTGTAGTCGATTCCAAAAAAGCTGACCGAAAGTTTAAAAAAAAAAAAGTAACTAGTTAGGGATTTTTTTCATGTTGGGTTGGTTATAGTACATCTGTAATGGTCAGAAAATACTTATGAAAGTGTTTATTTCCTTTTACCTGTCCCAGAATAGTAGTCGCAAAGCTACCTTTGTTCGATTCGCATCGATTGTGTTACTGAGTCAGTAAACGACGCACGTGTTGCGAGTTGCATAAAAACTTTAGATTCATAATCAAATAAAATGGAATCAACGTCTGAAAGTACGTAAAATATTTTTTAAAAAAGTTACGAAATAATAATTCATCAAATATAAATTATTAGTGAAACAATAATTGTTATTGATGTTTATTAATTGAAATCGTTAAAATACGATATGTTATGAAAAAGTTATGTTGCTCCGTGTTGCTCCGCTGTCAGACTTATTAAGTTATAGTCAAATGTATGTTCGTCAATATAAAAACAAAAATAGCTGCCCGAAGTCGCACCCATTTCAATCGTTTGAAAATGGAGGACTCAAAAATCTATTTTCCACACCGTCTGAGCTAGAGCTACGAAATTTGGCACAACGGTGTATTATGACGAGTAGTTTAAGCAAATATTACATTTTGAAAAAGTCGCCATCTTGGATCTAAAGCGGTCGGCAAACTTTTGTTGCATAGAGTCCAGAGCCTAAACCACTGGAGTTAGAAACACCAAATTAGATATGAACGTCCATGATCACTAGTAGGTTAAGAAAACATTACAAAATATTTCAAAAGACGCCATCTGAGATCCAGAATTCCATTTTTCACACCGTTTAAGCTAGAGAAACGAAATTTGTCATAAAATTGTATCATCAAGAGTAGTTGAGGTAAATATTACAATATTTTGAAAAAGTCGCCATCTTTGATCGAAATGGCCACTCAAAATCAAATCAGGAATCATTTTTTTTTTTTAAATGTCATATTTCATTAGAAACAATTATCATTTAAGCACACGCTGAAATGTTAAAATTGTTAAGGGGTTAAATTTTACAACTCTGACTTCAAATTCGTAATCGGCGACCCAAAAAGCCATGAACATGATATTCCCCTTTATTGTAGTATGATATACAGGCTGTTTCACGAATAGGGGTTGTCAGCAGAGGTTGAAGGGGGTTACATTTTTCAACTCTGATTTCGGATTCATAGTCAGCGACCAAAAAAATCCCCGAGTACAGATTTTGAGATCATTCACTTGCGTTTTTTACTTTTGGCCAGCTTTTTTGGAATCGGCCGCACTGTGCGGCGTCGTGTCCGAAGATCAACCTAGCATAATTTATTATAATATTGCGATAAATGGTCGAAGTACTTTGCATTAAAGACGAAGCAGATTCTGTATGCGCTGTAAGCGTTTTGCTAGGTCTTCAGTACGGTAAGCAGCATCACAGTAATCCACTTGTGATATTACTAAAGTGGATATGTTGAATTCAGGAAGGAATTTTTTTAATCGGCGAAGAGAGTGTAATGCACCATTCGTTTTTCTACAAAGGTTATTCACATGTTTTGTCCAGGTTAAGTATTTGTTAATACATAGTCCAAGGCCATTTACGCTTTCACTTAGGGGAACTATAACACCATTTATATTGAGGCCAGTAATGTCTGTACGTCCCTCATTTGTAACGTACACTAAAGATACTTCGGGTCAAAAATGACCCAACCCTCTTGTCGCTTTGATACGCAGTTTTTACAAGGAAATAAATTACTGATATTTTAGTTGCACACTAAAAGCCGCTTTATTGGACTGATTAAAACACTACTGCTTCCAATCGACGTGAGTTCGAGACCCAGTTTAAAGAATAAGTGGATAAGGTACTGTTATTTTTATTTATTATCTTGCACGAAATACGCATTTAAATGGTCATGATTTTTATTTTACGGGTAATACAACATATTTATTGAATTTTGCATACAACGAATCAAGTGTCAGTCTTATAAGACACTGAGTTCTACATATAATCATGTGTTACGCCTTTCTACGAGAAAATTTTTCACAATGATATATATAATATTGATTTATACAGTACAGCTTTATTCTCAACTTCGGATAATTTTAGTAACAATAGTGTTGAATGTTTATCCTGAAAAAGTATCTTTGAAGTTTTTGTGTCAAGAGATAGTTCCCTACTTTCCACAGTTGACACAAATTTCTTGGTAATGTTTTTTGCAAACGAATTGCAGGCAAGTGCAGCATCGTGCACTACTTTTATTGTCTATGTGTTTACACACATGGCATCTGCCTCTCTTCTTGCTTCTATCCTCTTCGGCATTTCCCTGTCTCAACGTTCTTGGCGTTACCTCTTAATGAATTTCTTCCACTATCTGTTGAGAAGCCCTTGTCCTGGGCAAATGGGTTCTTCTTTTGATGCATTCTTTTACAAGAGCTTCCCCAAGATGTTCAAGAAAATGTCTTCTATCCCTTGTGTTCCTCTGAGGCCACGTGGCGTTGATTTTTGTGAAAAGAACGTATGCATTGTAAGCTGGTATATCAACAATGTTACAGAATACAGCAACAGGCCATCTCTTTGTTCTTCGTTTGGTTGTATAAGTACAAACCAACTTGTCAAGAGTATCAACGCCCGCTTTTGTGGCATTATAATCTAATATTATTTGAGGTTTCTTTGTGTCCGCATGATGAATTTTATTATCATGATGCATCGTACTTTGAACAACACATTTGTTTTTCTTTGGAATGTATGATACCAAGGTTGTATCCTGTGTAAAAACAAAAGTAGACGTGTACTTTGGAATATTTTTTACCTGTAACAGTTGAGGTGGAATTGAGGCTTTATTTTTTCTAATTTTTCCCAGCAGAGTAATGTCTTTTTCCAGAAGCTTTTGTCCTAGTTGGTAGGAAGTAAAGAAGTTGTCACAGGTAATATTGTGTCCCTTCAAACCTCTACATAACTCCAACACTACTTTCATAGCTTGGTTCCGTTCAGGTCCACTTCCCGGTACTTTCCCAGTATAAGGTATTATATTATATACGTAATTTGTTTCACTGTCACAAAGAACCCAAAATTTTATGCCATATTTAGCTGGTTTGCTAGGCATATAAACGCGAAATCGACAGTTACCTCTGAACCCCAACAATTGCTCATCT
>JAGDQP010040306.1:0-17353 GCA_022664845.1 Lepisma saccharinum | reverse complement strand
ATATATATATATATATATATATATATATATATATATATATATTCAATATAGAGATATGCAATATATATACCGGGTGTTGTAAAACAACACCAACATACCTACCTTACGAAATTCCTGATATTAAAATAAGAGGAAAAAGTATAGAACACCGAGAATGCACAAATGCTTTATAGGGTTATAGGGTTTCGAAAGTGTAGGAAAATGAACTCTAAAGCTTTATAGTCCAATATCATTAAGGGTAGAACTGAGGATACTTGGCGTCCTCAAAGACTTGAGAGCTGCTCTATCCAAAACTGCATATTCCAAAATTATGCAGTGGATGCACAAGGGATGATCCAATGGAAATAGGCTATTTCCAGACATTCTCTGGAGTCAATATGGATAGAGATAAGCGCGTATGAGTACAAGTTTTGAACGTAATCACCGGCAACTAACCGGGCAACGACAATATCTTTTATTGGTATAATATACAGCATATTCGGTGAAATCAATGTAATTTACTCCCGTTTGCTAAACGATGCATTTTCATTAAAATCGTTCCGTAAAGAAATCTGTTTGATATATCGACTAGCCCCACCTAAATTTTCCCTAGCCCCCTTAAGGTTATCGGCTGGCTACGGGCCTGGAATCGGTAGCTCGTATTTACAGCGCAATAATGATTTTATTATGGGTCCATAGACCTAATGATAAATATGAGAAAGACAAATGTAAATGTCGTAATTGCTTCTGGAAGTAAAGGTCTATGAATTAGATTATTCCTGGTAAGAGAATTAATTCCGAAATGTCTATGTCCGGAATTTATTGTACATTACCCCAGTGCGGAAAGAAAATGAAACAAAATAGATAAAAAAACTAAAAACACACTTGCGGTTAATATGAGTGTGTTTGTGCGAAGGAATTTTTATATTGGATAGTTCTTGTGACAATTTTAATTTGTGTTGTATTTTTCGTTCTCTGTGAACTATAAGTTTTGTAACAATGAATATTTCAATTTAAGAGGACTTGTCTTTTGTGTAGAAACATACTCATTTTATGGAAGTAACTGTACTAATAATAGTCGGTATGAATATTAATATTAAGGTTGCATGCGTAGCAAGGATTATAGAATGCTAGTAGTAAAAAGGCATAACTATTTGACGGGAAATAATAGTCTTTCTATTTGGTGGTGCGACTTGAACCTGGGGATTTACTTGGGAGCATGCTTATTGTAGGTTTTTGTTTCGGCTTTAGTTAGTCTAGAAGTGATAAGAGGTAGGTACGTATCGTATTAATATTATAAATGAGTAGATTATCTTAACGATTGTTCTATTAACCATTGTGCTAAATTTATTTTAGTGTAGATAGGAACAACTAACATAATAATCTAATAACCGGAATCTAATAATATAATAATTTTGTTGGAGAAATCATGTCAATTGAAATGTGTACTGGATTGTAGAGCTCTAAACATGGTCACAAGGGCTGAATAAATCTAGATCTAGAAGAAGTAATTTCATTCCTGGTAGGAAAGACCTTGTATAGCGTAATTGATATTTGGAACGCTTATGGCAGTATTCGCATTGAAGAAGACTCCCCAAAATACTTACAGCACACGGAATTTAAACTTTTGTTACCGGCTGTAATGAACTTAAGAATCTTCCAATGACTTTAAATAAGTTGATGGATATCCTATTAGGATATTTTAAGTCTACATTTACATTCTACGACGATTTAGAGGTTTCTTCTGGTAGTTAAAGAGAGCATTTAATGAACTAAAAGAATATGTTAGAAAAACTTAGGAAAGCAAATTTAGCACTCAATCCTAAGAAGATGCATATCTCAAAGAAAACTATTGAGTTCCTGGTATTTAAGATAGAGAATGGATCTATATGAAGAAACGAAAAGACTTGCAGCGCAGATTGCAAATATGCAATAAATGGATTTTTTTAAAAAACATCCGAGTATGCAATCAACCCAAGAATAAACTCTTCTACTAACTTTTGTCCCGCAAGGTTACATTTTGGCCGAGAGATGCGCGGATCAGTGAGGGAAACGGCCCAAAGGATTTCTGAGGTAAACCGCTTAGTGAATCAACTCCAAGAGCGCAAAGAAGACAAGCAAATGTTTTAGATCGACATCGAAAACCTAACCCTTTTAAATTAAATGATAAGGTGCTCTTACGCCGTATTAACTTATCTAATGCAGCCAAACAAACCTTCACATTCTGAACTAAAGTACTAACGTTGGTCTCATAAAAAAAGTTAATTATTTTAAAACAAGCCCGTCGCCGTAGTAGGATCCCAGAATTTGGAAACGGAAAATGTGAAGATACATAACATAACCTCCGCTAAGCCATGGTAACTAAAAATGCACGAAAACAACTATTAATAATAAATGTGAAAAGATAAAAATGTATTTTGAAAGGAAGAAACGAAATTGTAAATATACATAACCGAACCTCATTCTACCTAACCTCGGCTAACGCATGGTCACTAATCTAATATAATGTACGAAAAGTACAAGAAAGCAATTATTGTTAGAAAATATTAACAGATATAAATGTATTTTGAAAGAAAAAGATGAAAAAGTCTTGTTGCGATCGAGATTCGAACCCGAGTTCTCTCACTCAACAAGCCACAACTACTAGGTCACCACGGCGACCTTGCAAACGGTGTTCTGGAATAGTGGCTTAGCGTAAAAATCACGACAGACTGGATAATAGCGACAGATTTTGCATAGATTTTCAATACCCTCAGTACAATCAATTTGTAGGGAGGTGCCTGATTTTCGGGTCCACCATCTTGAAATACGATGCCATCTTTATATTCTTCAAGATTTTTCGACTTTTCTTCAAAAATCGCTGATTATCTGCCAAATAGTAGAGTTTACAGCAAAAAGTGTTCCAATATGTTTTATTTAAAATTAAATTTCCTAGAATTTGAGTACAATGCCGCTTTTGTATCTTTAATATGTTACGCGATATAAGATTTTAAATGTAGAACTTTTTATAGATTATGATACTAACGTTATTTTCTGAGGAGGTTTGCTAAAAAGCTTCTCAGTGTTTTTGTGTATGGTAACAACTATTTAAGTCAATAACTATGCAAAATCTGCCGCTTGAATCCAACAGGTCACGATTCTAGTTAATATTTGCTCTAAGTCACCACACAGTTAAATCAATTTTACTATAGAGTAAATTTACTAAAATTTAAGACTATACTTATTTAACCATTAATATTTTTAAGCTTTTGTAAACTGCTTATCAATCTACCCACATAGCAAAATGACGTCCCACGGATGTACGACGGATCTCCGGGCAGGATATCGGGACGCCCGTGGGACGTCTTGTTTAGGTCCCGTTCACATCCATGGGATGTCCATGGGACCTCCAAATGTCCGCCCCGGGATCATCCCTGGGACATACTTTGGGGATCCTTTTAGCACAAAGATGGGACTATAATGGGATAAGTTACTGCATGTAAAATAATTTATATTGAAGACTATTTGTACCACTAAATACAATTAATGTGGCTCCACACGTGCTACCGTTAATACCAGATACCAGCCAAAGTGTTCTGTTTCCTCCGTGTCATTTTCAGCACCCTGGTTGCCCAGACTTCGCTTTTAAAATTTTCAAGCTAGAAATTCTAACTTTGCAGTTAATCACTTTCCAGCTTGAAAATTTTAAGAGCAAAGCCTGGGCAACCCGGGTGCAAAAAAAGGACACGGAGGAAATAAAAAACTTTTGCTGACATGATATTAACGATAGCACCACGTGAAGTTATTGTATACTGTTGTCATAATTATATTGTTTTAACAGTAACTTAATTTTAACAAGCAATTCCAAGAAAGAAAGTTATATATTTAATACATAATTGCTAATAATAGTAGAGTTCAATTGAGTATCACTATGATTGAAAGGTTTCAACAATAAATACAACTAGTGTTTATAAGTACATCTAGTTAATACAGAGTGGCTAACGATAAACATTTATGAAAATCGCTGATTTTGTTAATAGTTCCCTGCCCGACAAAACTGAACATTATTATTCCTAAGCAAAGCAGACTCCTACGTTGTTAGAGTGACATTAGGTTAGGTTAGGTACAAATATTGAATGCGTTCGACATCCTTTTATTACGTTTACATCGTTGTATTAAAATGAAGCGTCAAAGAAGTTTCAAAAAAATACTGGACGAAACCGGACGGACTATTACTTATGGTGTGCTTTGTCGTATGGGGTATATAATGAAACTCAGGCGGAAAGAAGAAAAATAGTTGGAGGCAAAGATAAAGTGATGAAATATTAAGAAAGAGGTTATATCTGCATCCCACGCGAACTATGGAGTTGTGTTTATGTATAATTCGATTTTTAATTTACACTTCTATTTCCAAAAATTACTGAAAATACCTGTAATTTAAACAGAATCGATCGGATGATTGATTACATAGATTGATACAAAAGAAACTGTAACCTTTAGTTCCATTACGTCCCACCACTTTTGCCCCTTGTACTGTACGTAGCTACAGAAATAGAATACTTAACAACTTCACGAAAATCACTTAAGAGACATCACATCTTTCGCATAGTTTGGCTATGTTTACCCACAATCACCCTTCCATCCCACGCTACTGCTGTAACACTACGCGATACCATCCACCATGGGAAACAGTACCATGTTTAACATCTCGTTCACAGCAAGCAAACACTTATTTCACATTCCGAAATGCATAACTACACAAACACAGTAATAAACTCACAACTCCTTGCCTAGAAATTTTAGAAATTTTGACTAATCACTGTGAGACACTGTAATATTTAACCACTATCCAGACCCGAGGTTTCCTTGGCCTTTATATCGATAAGTAGGTACAAAATTTCACTGCAATTTAAAGCTTTTTTGCAATTTTTTGTCCTTGTACACAAAATTCGGGTGAAGTTCCGCAGAGCCGATCCAGCTTCTGTAGCTTAACTTGTAAACAGTAAAAAAAAAAAAAAAAAAGATGTGTCAACTGTGTAACATTTCAAAATGCGTATATATAATAACGTAACCTAACCTACTGTAGCTTAGTAAACAGTAAAAAGAATGAACACAAGGTAATTGGATGGGCTCTGCGGAATAATAGCTTAAAATTCGAGGCAAGAGAGGTGTGTTATACTTAAATTAACGTTCTATAGGTTAGTTTTGGCAAGTTTCTGCTCCATTCAAAGGTGTACTTAGGTTTCGTTTAGATAGGAAATTCTCCCCTGCTTACGCCACCAACATAAAAGTATTGGCGACGTTGGAATATTACCTTCAAGTATAAAATAGACTATAGTTTCTAAAGGTAAAATACCTATCCCGCCATAACTGCTCGCGCGTTGACCTTTGTTTCTTAAGCCTCACATGTGGTATGCAGCGAAGTTCGAATAAACGCATTTCCTCGCTGCATTCTTTTGTGTCACGAAAGTATAGCAGTAAATCTTACTTTCGGAAACATTCTAGCTTTTAAATAAACTACATTTCAAAATTCTTACGCGGATAATTACCAATTTCTCAATTCCAGGCAAATATAAATTCAACTAGATTCAAAACAAGTCCTTAATGATAGTTGCACCCCGTGGCTATAATTGGCGTTTTTAAAACAAAACAGTGATGAACAGCGCGTCTCAACACACACACAGCACTTTCGCAAAGTCATACAGGGAACTTTTCGTTCGAGCTTTGATTCTTTGCTTCGTCATATCCTTCTTATAGTAATAAATAATACTACCTACTATTACTAGTTGTATGACAGCGAAAATCTAGTATAAGGTCGAAGTATGACAGCAAAATAATCAAGGATATCGTTATTCACGCATTTAATTAGAAAAATGGACAATCCCGCACCCCTATCCGGAAAACATCCAGGGGATCTCTAAATGGGATGAACTGTTCGTGTCGCCCATAGAGCTATCCCACCGATGTCCTTAGGACATCGCTATGGGAGCTTGACTAATCTGACGTTAATGGGATCTAAATGGGACGTCCCAGGAATGTACTCTGCTATGTGGGTGCAGGATACAAATATACAATATTCAAATTTTTATCTTTGCTGTCAAAACCTTTTGTGAGTAATATTTATTTGTTTCAGGTTGGCAATGAAGAAAGATATTTATTTATATCATGGATTGGAGAAAGTGTATTATTTGTTATACTGGTGGTGGAGATTTGAGGCTCTCTGAAAAAGCACATCCCCTGACGAAGCGCTTTTAGAAGGTGAATGGTTGCAGGTCTTGAACTGTCACGTCTTTCGAATGCATTCGCAAACATCAAAGAAGTGTTTAACGGTGATAACAAAAGTCATGAACAGGGGTTTTCTAAGCAAAAGACATTCAAAGATCTAATCAACTATTTAGCCGAAACTATCTCATGAAAGCTCAATCCGTTTCTGGAGTGTGACGAATTAAGCAACATTTTCACGACTGTGTCGGTAAAGATTGGTCAGTGAAATGCACACAATGCAAGAAACTGCAATAAACCAATATTCATAATCAATATATAACCCAATTAAGAAGAATCATTCATGAAAGAATTCTTCAAACCCTTCACTACACTTTTTGCATTTTTCTTGGGTTATCTGTTTTATGAACAAAAATATGCAAAGTAATCTTGAAGAGTGAAAAGTGCAGATTGTAGAGCGAAGAGTTTATGAGACATTCCACCTCGCGTACTCCGCACTTTCTCCCTTTACTCTTCAAAAAATGCAAAGTGAAGAGGAAACGCGTTTCTTCATATTTTTCGTTGGCTCTGGAAATCAGACTCTTCAAGGATATCTCTTGCAAACTGCAGAATGTAAACAAAGTTGGAGCTTGGAATATCCCAAAATGCCCTCAAAGAAAGTTGAAAGAAAACCTAAGAAATGCTCAGTTCTACAGATAATCATAGAACAAAGGAATACACTGTTTGCACCTACAGGGGTTGGACAAAAAATCTGAAAACACGTCATACAGGACACGTAAGTGTGGCCCGCCTCTGTACACCACGTATTGCGGTTGCCGATCGTGTTTTGTTTCCAATGTGTCATGTGGACCTTCCTCTTCCGTCAGCAGTACCCAGTTCACCTGTGAGTGTCGTGGTGTGGTAAAATGGGCGACCTGACAGACTTCCAAAGAGGCATGATCGTTGGTGCCCGTCTGGTTGGAGCTTCAGTGACAACAGTGGCGACCATTGTGGGGGTATCGACAGGCACTGTGTCCAATGTCACGAAGGCATACACAATGCATGGGCAAACAACGTCTACAAAGCACAACAGTGGTCGAAAGACAATCCTGTCCGATAGAGACAGGAGGGCATTAAAACGGATTGTAGCAGCTAAAAAGCAGACCACTGCAATGAAAATTACGTCTGAACTCAATTCCGGCCTACAGAACCGGGTTTCATCAAAAACAGTTCGACGGGAACTTCATAAAATGAAAATTCATGGCAGGGCCGCGATCGCCAAACCTCTGGTCACAGCAGTAAATGAAAAGCGGCGTATCCAGTGGTGCAAGGACCACAAGAAGTGGACGCTTGATCAGTGGAAACACGTAATGTATTCCGATGAATCGACCTACACCTTGTTTTCAACAACCGGTCGTGTTTACGTATGGAGAACACCGTCGCAGGCCTATGATCCAGGCTGTCTGCGCCCAACTGTAAAGCATGGGGGTGGTTCTGTTACAGTATGGGCAGTGATATCGTGGTTTTCTGCAGGTCCCATCATAGCCCTGCATGGAATGATGAATGCTAAGGCGTATGAGGCCATTTTGGGGGACCAGGTTCTACCCATGGCCCACACATTGTTCCCGGATGGTGATGGCATCTACCAAGATGATTTGGCACCCTGTCACGCTGCAAAAACGGTGCAATCATGGTTTGAGGAGCATGACCAGGAGCTATCACACCTCCCCTCGGTCCCACAATAACCAGATCTGAACATCATTGAGACATTGTGGTCTGTGTTAGAACGGCGTGTTTGGTCTCATTACCCTCCACCATCATCCCTTAAGGAACTGGAGCATGTTTTGGAGGAAGAATGGTACAACATTCCACACACCACGGGGCTGTATACGTCCATTCCACGTCGGATCCAAGCTGTTTTGGACGCAAAAGGAGGCCCCACTACTAGGTATGATTTTCGCACTATTTCAAACGTTTTAGATTTTTTTGTCCAACCTCTGTATCTCCTCAAGAATAACAAACGAGGAAAACGTAGATGCACGGCAGAAGGTGCTAGGAAGGGAAAAATCAGTTCGCCTAGCAAACGACATCCGAGATTGGAAGTTTGAAAGGAACAAATTGTTTAGCGTCTGGAAAAGTCGCACGTTGGTAAGTAATGTTTTATGCTACCAGTGTTTCATTATTTGGCTTGAGTAGAGTATGCACATTGCAGTTCAATTGGTGAGGTTCCTTTTACATAATCAAAAATGTTGGGCTGCATTTTCTTAGTTGGTGGTCACTCGAACATCCAGTTTATATTGGTTTAGTCAAAACTCTTTTCAATTTTTATTAGTTTTTTTTTATTATTTCTGGTTACATGCACTTCTATAAATACCAGTGACAACCAGTAATCCAAAAAGCGTTAAGAAAATCCATATCTTATTATTAGTTTCTCGAATACTCACACTAGTTGTTCAAGAGGCAGAAACATGGCGCCATGCGGAGGAATAATTTGTTATGAATGACACGTATTCTGCCACAAAACACGGCCAATATCTCGAGAGAGCGATATCGAGCGAAGAGGGGTTAGTTAAAGCCGGGTTAGTTTTTTTTATTATAGCGATGCACATCACTGTCACGCACTCTCCGCCCTAAGCTGCAAGAATGTAGTTCTTACTTCATAGCAATAGTTATCGCTAACAAGCGCACGTACATCTCGCTTTCGCTTCGTTTAACCCTCATCTTATGTTTCCAGGTCCAACAAATTATTTTAAAATGTTTAGACTAAACAAGCCGTGAAGTGATTACAATAAAGCAGACCGTTAAGACGCTATATGTATTTATTTTTTACGTCTTGTGCAGTCATTGCAGTTGATACCCCTTGAGGCAGTGATCGAACTGTCTTAAGGTCAGTACGACAGAGATTAGTCTCTTTTCTCTCATTTTAGAAGAATACCTATAGTCAAGAATAAAACTATCATTACTTTAACTAACCCTTCTTCGCTCGCTATCGCTCTCTCGAGATACTGTCTGTGTTTTGTGGCAGAATACTTGTCATTCATAACACAAAGTGTCACAATTAGTAATCCTCTGCATGGTGCAATGTTTCTTCCTCTTGCTGGCTGTTACTAGGTGTTTATAGAAGTGCCTGCAGCCCAACGTTGTTGAACCTCGCCAATTGAAATAAAAGGTGCGTACTATACTCAAGCTAAATACTGGAACACAGATTACATAAAACATTAGTTTCCAACGTTAGACTTTTCCAGATGCTGAACAATTTGTCCTTTACAAACTTCACATGGCCCATTCCATGCATTTGTGCTCCATTTCCTAATCAATGCAATATCGATACCACCCTTTGTTTTGAGGATAATGCCATGCCTCTTTCTGTAGGTTTTCTTATTCGGGTAGTAATACAAGAAAGGGAATATTTAAATTGAGAATATGGTAGACGAGAGGTTCCTTTGAAAAGGAATTCACGCAGGATTTTCAGTTTAGGCGGGTATACAGTCAAAATTGAGGGTGTATGTAGAGTTTTGCACGGTTTCTATCGGTTTTTCACAGCAAAAAATTTAAAGTTGGGGGTGTTTTCGAGATTTTGGGGGTAACGCCCCCACTGGCGGGAGGAGTCTGGCGGAATCACCGAATTTACTGAAGTTTTCAAAATTCTCTCTCTTACTGTTCTCACCAGTGCTCTATTTGAAGCGGGGGATGATTGAGATTTCCCCCTCTCTGCGAAAATCTTCCCTGGCTCTGTTTTCCTAAATGTCCCCCAAGCCTGGGATATGAACGGATATAAAATACAATGTTGGAGAAAATTTTCCCCACTCTGGAAATTGTACAAATCGGACACTGGTTCTCACCCTGTCAAAATTTTGCTGTTTTTCATCACTGGAATCGTCGCCAATCAAACCCAACAAATTTCTCCGAAGCATATAAAACAATTATAGTAATATTATAACTGGAAAAGCGTCCATAGTTCACTAGTAATTATTTGCAAATACCCTGCACATATTGCAAAATAAAATGCAGAGTTGAAAAGTATCTGTCACATATTTGCAGTATATAAACCTACATGAAACAGAAACATTTAAAATCGTGCAGAGTTTATACACTCTTCACTCTTCAAACCGCTACTCCTCACTTTTCAAAATTTGTTTACATGAAACGAAATCAACGAATGCAGAGCGTAACATGAAAAGTGCAGAGTTGCAGAGTACTATGATGAAACAGATTCTGCAATGTTTCCTCTTGATCTACATGAAACAGAATTAGTCTGCACTCTGCAATGTTTGTAAAGTGCAAAGTGGAGAATGAAGATTTGCATAGTTTCTTCATGAAATAGGGCACTGGTCTGAAGAAGACCTGAAAAGTGACTATGGACGTTTCGCACAACTCTTTATACTATTTCAAGTACGTCAAGGTGATCTTTCTGAGTTCTTCTCTCACGAAAACAACCCATGGCCGCCGTCTTTAAGTAAGCACGGGGATTTACTTCTAACTAGCGATATGTCACAATTATTGTCTTACTTGTCTCCACCAAAAGATCACGATATACCAAATTTTGATACCAAAATATTTGATGGACCTGTCATTGTACACGCATGCCCTAGATATAAGCATGTACCTTTGCAGATTATAGTGATATTGTATTCTTACCATGGATTAAGAACCAACCTAAGGACTGTCCAAGAATAGATATTGTATGGGATATATACAAAAAGGACAGTCTGAAGGTAACCACGCGTAATAGGACACGGAAGGGAGAAAGAAGAAAAGAAGCAAGAGAAACCACACTTCTTAAAAAAAAATTGTTACATTCCTTCAGAATTCAGAAAACAAAACAGAACGTTTTACTCTATTAAGTGAGGAAGTCACAATCCATGTTGTAAAGGAAGATAAAGAAATATACAGATGCTTATCAGAATAATGGAAACACCTGTAGTTGGCAACACGTCAGATGTATGGGTTGGCAGTGGTGTCGTGGCGACCGCAGCGCCGGACTGCTGGTGGTGGTGTGTTAGGTCGGTCTCCATACTACGTCAGGCGTCGTGGAACAGGAGTGTGCAGTGGCTGCAGCAGACGGAGGTAGTGTAAAATGGGAGACCTCTCAGAGTTTCAAAGAGGGCAAATTGTTGGTGCGCGGTTATGTGGAGTGAGTGTGACGGCAGTGGCAAGTGTGTTAGGTGTGTCGCCAGGGACAGTGTCGAAGGTGATGACGGCCTACACAACACACGGGAAAACCACATCGGGGAAGCGGAACAGTGGGCGGAAGAAAAGCATCAGTGACAGGGCACGCCGGGTATTAAAGCGCATTGTCACGCGGAACCGTCGTGCCACTGCGGCGCAAGTGACGGAGGAACTCAATCAGCACCTCCCCCAACCTGTTTCGACATTCACAGTCCGCCGCGAATTACATGACATGAACTTACGGGGTCGTGTTGCACGGGCCAAACCTCTCATCAGGGACCAGAACGCTTTAGCACGCCGCAAATGGTGCCGCGACCATGCAACTTGGACCGTTGACGACTGGAAACGTGTGGTATGGTCGGATGAGTCACCATTCACCCTATTCCAAACCACGGGCCGTGTTTGTGTGTGGAGAACGCCCAAAGAAGCGTATGATCTGCAGTGTCTCCGCCCAACTGTGAAACATGGCGGCGGCACGGTGATGCTGTGGGCCGCAATATCATGGTTTTCATTGGGTCCTGTGGTCACACTTCGCGGACGCATCACTGCCAACGATTATGTCGCAATTTTAGGAGACCACTTGTATCCTATGGTCCGGATGTTGTTCCCGGACAATGACGCCATATTCCAGGATGATAATGCACCCATTCACACAGCTGGAGTTGTTGCAGCGTGGTTTGAGGAACATCGGGATGAAGTTCAACACCTCCCCTGGCCCGCCCAATCCCCAGATCTCAACATAATTGAACATCTGTGGTCCATCTTGGAAACACGACTCCGGCGACGATTTCCACCTCCAACCTCTCTCACAGAACTGGCCGATGCCCTGCACGAGGAATGGTGTAATATTCCACTTGCTACCATTCACGACCTCTATGCCTCCATCCCACGTCGCATCAAGGCTGTTCTGAAGGCGAAAGGTGGCCCGACACCATATTAATCTGGTAAGTTGCACTTTCGTTCAGGTGTTTCCATTATTCTGATAAGCATCTGTACATCACTTATGGTAAATCTTTAATTTCTAAAAGTAGCAGTACACCCATGCGCGAAAGTGATCACTTAGAGGCTGATACAAGAATGAGTATTCATAGTACTTATGGAACGCACCTTATATATTAGATCCATTACGAAGGGGTGCAACTTACATCCTCATAAGCACTGTTGACACAGATGAGAGTGGTAAGCATATTTTTAAGCTATGAACTTCTAATCCAAATTTTCAGCTCTCAACTTTCTCAACTCTCACTTTCGATATTATCAAATCAATGCCATTTGCCACGAGTTGGGAGAAAACATATCGCAAGAACTGACCTTTTTAGACGCTTTATATTAATTTCCTCTGTAATCAACTCTGGTACACTTCGCATCAAAAAAATTGCGACAGCGAACGCCGTGCAGCTAAGCAACCCAAATGGCACCTTCTTATCCCATAATCGTGTCTGGCAAACAGACCCCCCCTTTCGCCTTCCCTCGTCTCGCCCATACTAAAATCAGCAAATATCATGAGAATTTTTTTTTTCAAAACAGACATGTATTAGTATCGATAAAATGAAAGAATAAAAGCGAGACGAAACAATATACATAAGTTGATGGAGGGAGAAATTTAAACACACACAATGAAACATTGAAAACGATGGATGCCTTTAGGTAGAGGAAGATAAATGAGAGAGAGAGAGAGACAGAGAAAAGGGAAGACAGAAGAAGAAGAAGAAGAAGAAGATAAAAGTATAGAATTTAAACATAGTAAAAAAGAATCTAACATTATAAACTGCAGTGCTCACAAATCTAACAGCAAGACAGAAGTGACTTTTGGATTTTATATTTTTTCAGGGCTATTCGAATATATAAAGGGTGCTTGAAAATTCATTTAGTCAATTTCAAAATGGAGACCAAAATTGATGATCAGTTTAAATACTCATCATTTCCAGTGGAACTCCAAAGGTTTGAGACACATCTAGGATAATGTCTAAAGTGTAACACACATGCTTTGTTTGCGCGTGGTTCGGTTGCAAATTCGGTGAGGCTCTTTGAACGTACTGGTTCGCAATACATTGTAATCAGTGATACCGCCAGGATTTTCAGTTTCGAGGTGTAAAGTAAAAATTGGGAGGGTGCAGGTACTTTTACAATGTTTCTGTCAACTTTTGACCGCGAAAAAGTTAAAGTTGGGAGTAGTCTCGAGGACTTGGGGCTGACACCCACCACAGGGGCCGGGTCTGGCGGAATCACTGATTCTAACAAACCGAGTAGATACCCTAGGTCATACCTTCCATTCCAGACTACTAATGTAAATTGAACATACAAAGAAAATGAGTGCATGATAATTTCTCTGCGTAATTTCTATCAGAAAGAGCCAAGATTACATATGCAAACTGTATCACAATGAAAAGTTACAAATGTTCAAAAGCAAAATTCGCATGTTCCTATAGGCATAGCAGACATTGCATGTTGCACATTTCAAACTTGAAAAAAGGAACACATTGAATGATATGTTGATAAATTATAGGATGGAAACGAACTTTGTGCTAAATTAATATAACAATTATTCTTCTCTTGAAACAGCGACAAAACGGGGTCATTTTCTACTCATCTTACAATGTATCTGTACCGAACATGCCACTCTAGATTCCACCTATTGCGAATATAACGTTTTAATAATTACAACACTAATGAACTAGAGTATATAACAATTCGCACAGATGGAATGAACACGGCAGAGCTGAAACGGATCACCGGCTGTCAAGGGATGCTGGTCAGGTTGTGGACTTTATCATCAGGTTTAAGATTCGAACGCATTCTGACGCAATGATTCGAGTAGAGCTGATAACCCGGAGGGTGAAGGAGAGATTTTAATTATTTCATTGCGTTTGAACAGTGTTTCTGTCAGGGGTGACCAGGATCGGAGATGATACCCCAAGAACGCGAAAAATACGACGTCATTCCCAGTTAAATAGATTATCCAGAACGGGTCAATCGGGTTACATCTCCGATCTGGATAATCTTATGTTTGGATCTGGCCCTATCACCGGGTCATCGAAAGGGGCCCGGATTTGGGTGTGGAACACGCACAAAGAGAGAGAGAGTATGTGTAAAGTAAGAGAAAAATAAATAGAGAGAAGAAGAGGAGAAAGAAGCAGCGAAGACACGATAACAATACATCAAGAAAGATAGGAAGAGAGAAAAACATGAAAACTACATTATCATTATGCTAAACAACACACATACTGTTTACTCGTATTCTGACCAGTGATGCTTCGTAAGTTCTCCACATCCCGGAGATAAATCTCTGAATACTTCAGTGTATGCGAAAAAGAAACTGGCTGGTGGGGAATCGAACCCAGGTTTTCAAATTAGAAGTCCAGCACGGTAGCGATACTCCACAGCTGCCTCTACACAGGGCGTGCTTAGCAATGATATAATGTTTCTTTCTAAGAATAATAACATGAAAAGTGGATACGTCTGATCAATGACGTATTCTTGACTGTCCTGGTAACCCCCTGAGATTGGATTTGGACTTTTCCAACCTACATTCGTAAATCGTCTTCCTCTCTATAGTGACTAAGGTATTTGATTAAACAGTCTGAAGGATTCTCCGCTTTGTATGAGAAGTTATGATCAGATTCTTCACTACCGCTTTGTAAAAAACTTGGCTTGAACTTACGTTGGTTTCCTGTAATACTTAAAAATCTAGCACTTTTCCTCTACTCCATCTGGCCAACTAAAGATAGAATCCATGAATTAATAAGTTCATCTTTGGAAATAGTCAACTTCGTCCTGTAAGTTGTTTAAACCAAAGTGCACGCTAAAATTTCTTTATTCAATGACTTATAAACAAATTAGAGCCCACTAATATTCGAAATAACAAAAATCGAGGAAAAATGAAAGAAACAATACCAGCTTATGCAGTTTCTTTGAACCGTGGAAGTTCAAAGTCACGCTTAGAGGAATTATTATTATTATTATTACCCACATAACACAAGCCCTCCCTGGGAGCGGCCATTTGGATCCCGTTCGTCCCACGACGATCCGATAAGAAATAGAGGATCCTATGAAGATCCTGCCGGAGATAGTAATTGGACTGCTTACGTGGGAATCCCACAGGACGACTAGCAGCGAGAATGTGTAGAATTTTGCACATTTGTGATAAAAATGAGAAAATATTTAATTCACGACGTTGGACCACAGTATGCAGATAGTCGAAATCGCACGTAATAACATTCGAAATAGTGTTGTGAAGGTTTATGTGAAATATCCTACCAACCGCGCCTTAAAGTGTTATTTTTTGACGCTGTTAGAAAGCTTTGCAGTAACAGAGTGGTTAGGATAACGGCTTGTGAGTTAATTGAGTTAGGACGAAGTTGGTTCGAATCCTGGTAGGTTACTCTCTTTTTTATTAAAATGTATCAAACAACTTCGAAGGACTTGAAGTTCAATTTCGTATTTTTTATGTACGACACTTACCCGATAAATGGGGGGAAGTATAAAAATGTTATAATCTATCGGCATCCCATGGGGCTCCGACGGGTCGTCCCGTTTCCCGGGACCTAAGCGGAATTTCCGCGTAAGTCCCGTGGCTGTCCCATGGGTGTACCCCGGGATCGTCCGGTGGACCCGGGTGGTAGCTCCACGGGATGTCCTCGGGCAGGTTTTGTGCTATTAGCATATTACTGTTGTTGTTGTTGTAGTGAAACGTCCGATAACTGACAGTTTTATATTTCCTGTAGAACATCATTGAATATTATGGAAGTAAACTCTGTTAATAGTGTACTATATGAAAAAGAACACTGAGAGCTTGACAATGTTTTATTTTAAAGTAGAAACTTCTCTATAGCGGACGTCTGCAAAACTTTCTGCATAAAATAGTTTTTCAGATGTGAGTAAGTTTCCTATCAGGAAGACAAATGATTACGTTATTTCCAGTACCCCTCCAATATAATTATTGAACATAATCATTAACAATATTGTTAGAAACGGCCTAAATGAACTCATGAGCCCCGAAGCATGGCACAAGTTCTTGCAAAGTTGGCGTTTTTTTTTACGAATCACTTGACCTGGCTCCCAGCTAAGGAGAGCCCACGTGAAACAATGTAGAGTAGAAAGTTAACAGCACGTTTGCGTATACACGCCCTTAACCGGGGGATGCCCCCCCCCCGGCTCACGCCGCCCAGCTCAATTCGGACGCACCATGCCCTCGGTTCGCTTCGCTCGGTGTGCATCCTGCCCTGGTGGCTTGATACACATCCTAGCTTTTAGTAGCTAAACTCCACGTTAACATGGTAACTTTTTTGTTCACTACTTTTACAGTATATAATCTACGAAAAATGCAAGAAAGCAATTATTAATAATAAATTTGAACTTTGAAAAATACATTTTGAACGAAAAAAATAAGAAGAAAATTGTTGCCCTACCGGGATTCGAACTCAAGACCTCTCGGTTAGTTTCTCCATGCGATAACCACAAGACCAAACTGCCAGTTGCAGACTAGACTTCAGTGTGAGCTGTTCTGGGTTCGATTGCCGGTGGGGGCTCAACATTTCGGTGTTGACCCAGCATCATGAAGACAATTGGGGAGCTGTTGTGAATTAAAGACAGTGGCGATCACAGTTGAGACCTCCGGATTTCCTCTCCCAGCACGTCTTGTCAGCGTGGGAGCAGCATACCACTTCCTCCCTCCGAGAAAGGCCTCATTCAGTAGTGTATTGAATATGACTGTGAATTAATATAAGCGCCATAAGAAAGTTTCCACCGTATATTGAAAATAAGGTACGATGGTATTTAAATCTTGAAACTTCGAGCGCAAATTGTTTGTTTTTCAGCTATACAAACAGTTGTTGGATACAAAAAGCAAAAAGTTTGCTCTTGAAGTTTCAAGATTTAGACACTATTGTATTTTATTTTCAATATACTGTATACATTTTCTGATGGCGCTTACCATTTTGTTCCTCCGAGCGGCTCACACACACACACACAAAATTGAAATATATATATTTCAAGAAACCGCCCCAGAGGAAGTGGACATGGAAAG
>JAGDQP010040305.1:0-17353 GCA_022664845.1 Lepisma saccharinum | reverse complement strand
AGCGAGCGAGCGAGAGAGAGAGAGAGAGAGAGAGAGAGAGAGAGAGCTACATAAGAATGGCCTTTCCAAAATATTTATTGTTTTATTTAGAAACACAACAGTTATCCTAACCTTCCACGTCTCTCTCTCTCTCTTTCTCTTTCTCTCTCTCTCTCTCTCTCTCTCTCGACTTACACATATACATATAAGTTAACAAAAGTAGAGAGAAATTGAAATAAAAGAAGATATAAGCACGATAATATCTAAGAAAAGTTTCCGAGGGAAATTGATATTAATAATGAAAAAAACTACACTGGTGTGTTACCATCACATACATAGTTAATAATATGTGATGACTATGTGACTTTCATTTTATATCGAAGCTATTATTCTAATACAATTATATGATTAAAAAGGTTGTGGCTTTTCTCGGAATAGAACCTAAAATCTGCAGACTAAAGTCCAGCACATAAATCACTATACTACATCGGACTTAATTTCCTACATGCTAAGATCGCTTCATAGTGGTACTTATGACGGTCAGAAGAAAACAAATTCACGACAGCTTTATGGGAAAGTCTTATGCATTACTTTGTAGGTCTGCTGAGAAGCTTTTGCTAGTTAACACTTAGTTTGGCGTAATAGTACAAACACATTGGATGCTTGCTCGCAGAGTCTACACTTTTGTTATTGCACGAAGGAAGTTATTAGCAGGAACTATTAACTTGAGGAAAAGTAGTCTCGATCAGGACTCGAACGCATTATTTTCGCGTTGATTTAGACATGAAACGACTTAACCATGAAATACTTTTAAAGGTGTGGAGATATTGCCAAGTTTTGTCTTATTAAAATCCCACCAGGAATATGTTTCTCAACAATATATATCGATTAAAATTCACAAGTTTTAATAGTTTATGTTTCTTAAAGAAATGTCTACCACTGGTATCTCTTGGGTTTCATACAAGTCACCTGACCAAACTCAAGAGTGTATAATACGACCCGCCTATAGAGAATATGGAAACCTTGATACAATCCGTAAGTTATTATAATGTTCTGTATTTCAGAAGTTTGAAGCTTTAAAGCATTAAAAACAACATGCGCGTATGTATATATACGTCATGGTTTGATGACTTTGTTAATATTAACTTTTGCACAATACACATGAGTAAGTTTAAACATCAAAAACTTATGTTAAAAAACAAGAAGGAATGAAAAAAGATTATCCGTGCAATGTCAGTGTTTGATTGTATAATTCATTGCATTCGTGCGTTGACGTAGTCTGTTAACGCACGTTCCTTTTGAAGATTTAGAATTTTGTCGACGAATGCACGATTCCCACGGATGAATATATATCAATTTTCACGAAACATAATATTAAAGTATTAGGCTAAGAGTAATAAGTTTAGCTTTACATTTCTGTTTCTACTTGTGAGTTTCCTCTACCACGATTTATTAAAATTTAATTTAAGCTATATGTCTTGTAATTAACCTTTAAAATATTGAATTGACAATGCATTTGAATTTTAGTTATGGCTTTTAGCCCTGTAAGACTCAGGCTGGGATAGGGAAGATAAAATGATAATCGCTATTAAATCGTCGCTTAATTTTCAATATTTGCAATGCGCATTTTTTCCTTTTTAGGGGAGCAATAACATTTGTTTTTAAAGTGCATTGATATTTTACTTATTTCAATATTAGTGATATGTTATTTGCTGTGAATATTGAGAATATATATAATATATTTTCATTGTAAACCGAATGTTGCATGGGTCATTCTAGTGAATTGTTCCCTTGTCCCGTCATGTTCTATTAAGAATCTACAATAACACATATCCAATCCCCCAACCCGGGACCTTCCAGTCACTTGGTTAGCACCAGCCCACGAGCTAACCAGGTCAGTGGAAATATCTATGAGCAAGTATATTCAATTCAATGTCACCAGGAAAAAATGTTGATTTTTTTTACGTAACAGGAATTACGAAACCAAGCACATAGATTTTTTTTTTCAAATTTAAACTTTTGGATGAAATAATTTACACATATCTGTGTTTTGAAAAGAACAGAAGTGTAATTCTCTTTCGAATGGCACAAAAAAATAATATCGGACTTTTGAGCACATAGCAGATATTCCAAATTACCGACGGTATACTAAAATTGCTTACTTAAATGAATATACAGCATTGCGTAAAGTATTTATGTTAATAATATTGTCCTGAAGTGCAACCACACGTAGGTATTTAAAAATAAACAATATTTTTTCCCGAAAAATGTTCAAATTCATACCATGATGAAAAGTGCCCTAGTTTACCAAGTAAAATGACTTTGTTTTACCCAGTGGTAATATTTAATTCTGATGCTTTTATAATATGAAAATTTATAATAGAAAAGTCCACCACAAGAAAGATTAATACGCATATATAGTAAGAAAATACATCTCAAAACAAATGTTTCTCGATTGTTTGCACAAATTTTTTGGTCCTTAACTAGCGGTGACGTGATCAATATTGCGCCCGCCAAGAAATCTTGACTTGTACTTAAACAATATCATTTTATCCTTTCAGAGTTGAGTTTGAACCTGTTTTCTTGTGTCTAATTGAAGATAACGATTGGCCCTAGCTATTCAAGTCGATTTTATGTATATAAAGATATTGCAGCTGTTATTTAAAAAAAATGTAGTTTTTTCCCTCATATCTTTGTTATTTTAATAGCACACAAATATTACATTCTCGCAGATATTGAAAAACACCTTCAAGTGACATTAATATACCATTCTTTAACCGTTACAATGGTAGCAATATCAATGAGCATCCTTGTAAATTGGGGTAGCAACTGAGTTTTAGGTGATGCAGGGTGATTTGCAGTGGGACCTTCAATTACACATAACTAAGCAAGGCACTAAAATAATACGGAAATATTTCCTGAACCAGTCAACGTAAAAGTTTAATATTTACGTTAAATTAAAGGATATGCATGTAACATTATATCCGAGAGCATATTTAATACATTAAATGATTTTCTTCCTATTATTATTATTTAAATAGGAATATGTTAAATAAATTAGGTGCAATTTCACAGTCACAACAGAATAGGTGACGCTCTTTCCCCAGGGGATTTTATGCATACAAATATAATTAAAATACATGTCCAAATAAGTATTTCTTCACGCGTTGGGCAAAATTGCCATGGTTGTCAACCCGTAGTGACATTATCAATTTTTAAACACTGAATCAAAAGTAATTAATAAAATCAATAAATAACAATTATTTGGTGAAAAAATATTTTATCTCAATTACGAATATACAGGTATATATTATTATATACTATTATTATTATATAAACGTGTCTATTCGTAATTGATATATTTTTTTTAAATAAATGTTATTTATTGATTTTATTAGTTGTTCTTGATTCAATACTTAAAAATGATGTAGCCATATTTAGATGTATCAGCTGTTATACCGAAAATACTGTTTTGCTTATTTTTACTATATTAATTTAATATCACATAAATATGATACTGTAAATGGTACTGAAAACTACTTCAAAATAAACTTAATATAGCAAAATCTAACCTTTTAATGACACATATTTTATTTTTTATTATTTTAAACATTGAGAAACTTAACAGTCATGTAAGATGCAGGATGTGGTATTTTGGCAACTACAATTACAAAAAACTAGGTATCCTACTTACATTCGCTATCGGCGATACACAGCAACACATTGATGTAAAATTCTAATTCTTGCGTTACATTTATAAGCGATTTGATGATGGAAAATATTATCAGGGTGCAAAATGCAACATGTTGTTAGTTTATTTTATTTTAAAATAGACAAAAATATAAATAATTTCGGATCTATGCCATATACTAGAACATAACACAATGCATCTCATATAAGTTTACGAAAAAAATGAATCACATTAATATTAAAATTAATTGTAACAAAACTATTAAAATGGGAGATAAATTTGCTCGTGTGACGTCATCAATATGCATTAGTAGCAGTCTATCAATTTGTAGTTGTAGCGACTTTTCGCTTTGTAACAGTGATAGAAGTGAATTCTAAGAACTTTTCTTGTAAATGCATGTAAAGAAATTATTATAATTAAGTACTTGAGGACAGGCATGGTAACGAATTACCTAACTGTAATAAGTATAGCTTGAGAGCATTTAAAATATACCACATCGCATATTTACAGAATTAGCCAGTAACACATTCGAAAGGAAAGCTTATCTGTTTTCTATAAACATTCATTAAATTATATCTCAAATTATTGTTTTCTCTTTTACTCGTCTTGAACCTACAAATTCTTCAAAATAAATGTTGCCTATTTCATTCATATCTAACAAATCATTTTCTATTATTGCTATTGCTACTACGTCTCACGAAATATAATATAGTGCATTCGTTTTTTCAACTTAAATGGTTGATTAGGTTATTTTTCGGATTCATTACTTTTTTCCATCATCTTCATATTTAAAATTGAAATTGAACTTTAAGTTCTTATGTATGCTCGTCTATCGAACAACCCATTCTATACAATTCCAACAAAGGATGTATGGATATATTTCTCTTTGATAAAATGTGGCAGACAAACGGTGATAATCTAGAACGTTTATACTAAATTAGTTTGTGACGTGCTGTTGACGTGACGACAATCTTGCATGTTGACTTATTATGCCCTTATCATGCCATATCATCTACTATGCTCGGACTTGACACACTTGATATTCTGAATGTTATTTGTGTATCAGATCTTTAGCTCTATTGTGAGTAAGGGTTTGAGAAAGTCACTTAAAAATATAAATATCTTTCATATTGTTGGTGATTGATAGCGATAAACACTGGACAAATTCCATTTCCTTAGACAGGTAACACAAAGCTCAAAGTTACACAACAGGATTTAATTATGTTAAAATTTAAGGAAGTACTAGACTTTATCCATGTCTTTAATCCTGAATCCAGCCATGAATCCCAACCTTTCTATCTTTTTCATCATGAAAATTCTGCATTTTTAAAACTTAAAATTGCTGCAAAATGTGGTTCCCACTTGGTATTGCTTCCTTAACGTAAATATTAAGTTACAGGAGTTCTTATACAGAAATGTTTTCCCTTAAATATTCCAGGTCGGATGTGACGAAAACATTTTGTTGCTCAAGTTTCTTTAAAATGCCTTGAGACATTTTAGAATCTTAAAAACTGAGTTTGTTTCCTCCTATAATTGGATGCAGTATTGGTGGTATGTAAGATATAGTTGATATGGTGCAATTGTACTAATTCAGATTTATGTTACTTATTTACCCTTGTATAACGTGTAACGTTGATAATCCGAAAAATGTAATCATCACGTTCGTCCAAAGAAATTCTAACCTTTCGACTACGTTTCTAGTTTCAATTCTTGCTTGCTCCATTTTAAGAAGTACGACATTTTTTGTATGCAAACTTGGCGCATTGTTGAAATTGACATAATATGAAATAAATACAAGGTGAATAAAATATATTGAACAGTTTATTTTGATTTTTGATGAATCTGTTCAATAATTGTTTGGCAATGAATTGCTTCAATTAGCAAATACTAACATAGTGGTAAATTCTGTAAATATGTTATGGTATTACCAACCAAGTAAATGGTGGGGCACCCCTTTACGAATACCCTGTAGGCTATGAAACCCATCAAACTTCAAACAATTCATTGTTAGGTAACAGTAACGCGTAAAAGGCGTGAAGCTCTATAAAAGTATAAAAACATGTGAATTTTATCCCGTAGAACATGCAAATGGATATATTCTGTTCCATATTAAGTGCGGATATATTTAAGATATTTAATGAGAATAATGTTACTCTATGAGACTGAAAATTAAAATACATTTCTCAATTCCTCTCATTTAGAAATAGTATATGTATTCTTCCCTATCATTTCACCCCACCCCCTCTCTGTCTGTGTGTGTGTGTGTCAATCTAAGTACCTCGTCAACTCTACGTATTATAATGGACTAAATCAATCAATAATCAGCGAAATCGCCTTCAAAATATGTTAATTGTTTATGGCTCAATTACAAATGGTAAATTTCAACGACATAATTTTTTATTTCCACTTTTCCTCTTAGACTAGAGAAATACATAGAAACCATCACTTAAAAAATCTATTATTAAAACTATACATAGCAAAGCATAAAAACATAGTATGGATTAAAACATTAAAATTCGTGACTTCCGTAAACAAGTGTAGAGTTTGAATTGGTGTTATGGGCTTTAGACACCTTAGGCTTAGGCCGGGATCAGGCGGGCAAGATATTAGTGCAAAGTAGACGGCCTGAACCTAGTTTGCAGGTCTGAACTTTGCATTAGTCTAGTGTAACTGATAAGAACTTGAAAAATATATCAGGTTAGACGGATTCTTGGATAGTTCCCAGGACCTTCGGATTCCCAAGCCAACGCGTAAACTGAGGGTAATTTTGCAGGGTAAATATGCTTAGAGTTGGTGAAAAGAAATGCGTTAAATATTAATTTAAAATGAAAAACGTTTCCAAGTAATATTATGAAACATTTTGGATGATATAGTTTTATATGTCTGTAACATAATGTTACTACATAGATATGCATTATAACAATGCTTAGTAATGATCCAAATACATAAATACTATTCACTTGGAATGCAATATTATTTTTGTCATGTTAACTCAATGTATACAGGCTGAGGAAATTGTCGTAAATCACCCTTGTTAATAATTTAGATCATATTTTGTAGCCAAAGAAGGAATAAATAATTCTGCATGTCTGTCGATACACATGGTATGTAATTAGGTATAAACAAATCTAACACCGTATTCGTGAAATAATAACGAATTTCGTTAGTGATCTATCGTAAATTTCTAGTTATGTTGATTTCCAAAACAAGGGAAGAACGAAAGTCTAGAATATATTTTTTAGAATTTAGTTTAACGCCTTTAGGTATCTGCGACTCACAACTATGTAGAATCGGGGAGATGATGTCGGAAGGTTGACGTCCAGGGCATAGTGTGTAGGCACCATCCGGTTTTTGCCTGGTGTGGTTGAAGAAATGTGTGGTAGAAGAGTAGTGTAGGTGTGGTGGTGGAAGAAATTGGAAGTGTGGTATGAAGAGACGAGTTTATATATTTAGTGGAAAAACGCTAATTTTCTGGAAGCCAGAAATGAAAGCGAACAAATCGAAAGTTAGCCACGGTGTAAGTGTGAGCTATTGAGTGTGAAGAATTGAAAGTAGAATACAGCGAAATAAGAGGCATAACTAACCGAGCCCAACAGTGAGACAGGAGGAACTAACATAGTGACGAGGAGGAAGTGGACACCAATCAAAAGGAAAGGGAGGCGACAAAAACTTTGTGGAACACACCACCTAATCCACGCGCAAATATCCTTATTCCTTCCTACTCTGTTGCAGGTTAGAAGAAGAGGCCATAAGAAGAAGAAGCGAACCAAGTTTATGTTTGTCTTGTCTATGTGTTGTCCAAGTGTTAGTCAATGTATTGTTCTAATATTTGTAATATATGTTTATGTGTTATATGTTAATAAAGAAAATAATAAGTAGGGACCCTCCCAAGCAAGTAAGTTCTATTAAGAAAACTTAGACCAGGAGAACATTCTGGACACCTGGTCCAAAGTCTCTTGACCGAAGGAACATAGGAGCTTCTTGGAATGCCGGAACTCCGGCAATCCAGGAATCTCTAGGAACATGCCTGCCCCAAGGCGAGAAGAACAAATATGTTCGTGATGCACGCCCTTGGAAGTGCACAACTCGGCTTGTGCAAAGGATGCAAAGAGGGGGGATGGTAAGGTGGGACCCCAAACTGAAAAAAAAAACTGAAAAACTGTGATTGAAGAAAAGCCCCAGTCGGGATAGTTGGCTGCTGGGATCGATTTCTGTACCACCCGAATGATATGCACAGGCTCTGTATCTAAGTAACTGCCATTTGGTTCTAGAGCAATTGTGTCAATGAATGAGTATACATATTAATGAAAAGTGTGCTCAATACAGATAGGTGTAAGTGTATTGATAAATAAAATATTGTGTCATTGTTTACCATATTTGAAGAAATCATTTCTTGGTTGTTTTTCTTTCTGGAGGTTGAAAAAAAATCAATATGAAAGAACTAGTCTGTCGTACCTAAAATCGAATGTTTGGGGTAATCCATTAATTTTAGTAAACAAAGAACGAGGAATACGAAAATCACATCTTTCTTTCTTCCGATATGCCGTTTAGCTTCAATCTTCCAAAAACATTTTAAAAAATACCAAAATGTTGGACATGCACTATGACATTAATTTCTTGATCAGTTAAAATTCATGTTAGTACTAATCGTTCCATATAAACTGTTACAATATTAGTGATTAAAATAATAGTAATTACAGCTCATTTCAAAATGATACCGAGGCGCTCACCCTTATTAAATTTTGGTTAAATTTTCCTTGAGTCATAACAGATTGTGTGTGAACATGGCTGAAATATAAAACATGACTGAACTGAGACTCAGACTTAAGGCGGGTGATCTTACCTTTGAGTACGTAGGTTCATCCTACTACTAGTTAGTTCATTCACTTTCAATCGAAAAGAACGCCCTTTACCGGTAACCGGCTAAAATGATTTAAACCCCTAGAATTGTTTCGTTTCTTTTCTGCTTGTTGGAGTGAGTTCATTAGATGGTTTCTACACCCACCAACTGTTTTGGAATCAAACTGCTGTGTATTTCGGAGCTCATAACAATTATTCGTCCCCGATTTCATCATTCACCAAGTGAGACATCATGTACGAGATCCATTCCGGAAGATCCCAGTGACCCGCCAGACCAGAGTCTCTCGTCCTTTTCAACATTCTTATTTACACTTAATTGCCACCATTACACCCATCGAAAATGTTGTTATCAATGTGCTGTTTATGATTTTTCTCACTGCGATTTGTTTGTTAGGTTTCTGCCTCTGTGGATATTCTTTATGGTAGGACCTATACATTATATGTTTTTAATACATCCCTGCTATCATTACATGTAAATTTGAGCAAGGGAAATTTAACATACCAGGGAGGTGTAGTTTTACTTGGCTTTAGTATGTGCAATAAGCAATTGATCAAAATTATATTTTGCTTCAATAAATGTTTCTCTTTCTGTTACGCAAGGTTATAGTAAAACTGTATATCTGGGCGAAACTAACACTTTTGCTTACATCCATCCCGATACGGGACAACTTCTTGTCATTGTCACATACAGTCTCGGAAAATGGTATAACGGGACCATAAAGTTAATTCTTAAATACCATATATAATGTGCTAGGTAGGTACCTAAGGTCTCAGTCTGGTACTTTCAGTCTGCCAGACATGTCACGGCTTACGCATAGCTGAGTGTCTAGCCCATTAATTTCAGTTTATTAGAACTTAAATGCTGCGTTCCCACAATATTTTGTGTACCTTTTTGTTACTACATCGATGAACTTTGAGTTGCATAAACCATGGAATTAGTTAGTTAGTTAGTTAGTGGCTGTTCAGGAATATACAGAGTGTTCTAAAAGTGCCATTAAAACAGCCTGGTAATTCACTAACAGACAAGCAAAGGAGGCATTGTAGTATACAAATATTGAATGGTGATGAAGAGCAACATTTTGGAGTGCATGATCAACGTGCCCACAGCATTGAAATAATACATATTTGATAGAACTTTTTTTAACATGGTCGTTGTGCATACCTTACAACACAAGAATATTCCCCGAAAGTCATTTTAGGCACATATTTTACCTACCTGCTTCAGTAGCGGAGTTATCCACAGAAAAAAAAACAGCGCCTGAAATATACAATACCTAATACAAATATATAGTTCTCATTTTGTTTTCAAAATAAATGACCTCCATCCAATATGGCGCTTATCATGACGACGCAATGATCACGTTGTAAATGTACTCCTAACTGTAGCCCCTCTCCACCATTTCACATTTGTGAACTAGAATGCTTCATTTCCTGATAGATGTGTGAGACACAGGGCTGTACTGGAGAGGTAGAGTCCATGTACAGTAATATGTAGATACATTTTAACACCTGGAATAACTTTCTGGAAACGTTCCCGTGTTTTTTAATGTTATACGAATCATATTGATAAGGTTCCATCAAAATGTAGGCTCTCCACACTACAATACTTCATTTTCATTCAGTTTTGCGAACTGACAGGATGCGCTGTATTTTTTAATCACCATATAGTTACATACTTCACTCTTGTTTGTGTTTTGTCAGAAAATTACATTATCGAAAAAAAAGTATCGTTTTCACGTTTTATTTAACCGGTATAATAAAATAGTTAAATCTTTGAAATGAACAGTAAATTTCATTAACCATCGTAAATATTTTACACGCTACGATCTCTGTTTGCGAATGCAGAAGACATGACAATAGTGATACAAACATAGGAAGATATGGTTATATGTTCCGTAAAGTAATCAGCATTTTGCATTAACAGGTTTGTTGTTATTACAGAGTTAGTAAAGCATGTCATTGTTTCCAGCAACAGCTCAAGAACTATCTTCAGTTGCAATCTAAAGTAATGCGTTTTTCCTGATGGTTTATACTCATAGTTTGAGAACAAAAGTTCCAAACGTAACGTATTACGAATCTGTTATTAGAATTAAGACAAAATTGTAATTTTGCCCTTATAAATGCATGAAGCGGAAATTCATTTTCATGATATGCTCTTATAAATTGTTACTATAAAAGGAACACAATCTTTACAAGCATTTATCCCATTGACCAAGTGTACCTTAAATGTAAATGCATTTAATACACTGAATGATTCAAACAACACGCTCTATGTTTAACAACTAGAACACATTTTTATGAATATATATGCTGATCAGTTCTGTATTTTATGAAACCAAAGATTTTCGAGAACTACAGATCAGTTTATTCCAGCCACGTTAGCCATTTCCTTCATAGCTTTTCCCATAAATTGCGATATTTTCTGAAGTGACTTGCTCTCCATTGTTCATGAAGATGAACGCAATAAAAGCAACAGAGGAGATACAGGTAGTGAAAATACATACAATACCATGTTGTTGACTTTGCCAAGTGATGTGCTATTCCAGAAAGCTAGATTGTTTTATTCTTACTCAGAGATTCAGCTAAGATTAAGTATGGGGATATAAAGGCAATATTGAAGGGGTGTAACTACATCTCGGACAATATTGTGACACTGACATCACTTGGTCCAGTATAGAAACACCTCATGTTCTTCGTAAGTACATAAATCTAACAACTTTGATTTAATTTCTTCCTTACTTGTATCTACTTTTTCAAACGTATCCTTACATAAGAACCACTCCATATTTGCTATTGATCGCAAAGCAACGCATATTAATTTATATCTCCTGATCACATGGTCATGCCAAAATAATGTTCCCATATGATTTATATTATAAAATGAAGTTCTAAAGATTTTTTCATCAAAAATAAAAAAAACTCTTAATTTGAAATATTCAAGGTTAAAGGTAACGTCAGACAACCTTCACTTCATTTTTGATAGTACATGAATGGGATAAATATAGTTGGAAAATCTGTTCCATTCTCAGTATGCAAACTATTGCTCAAGGACCACTTTGGGGCAGACCTTTTGCAATTGGTAAATATCTTGCCTTTGCGAACTCAAAAATGAGTTTTGTTTTTTTTAGTTTTGATCGAAAATTGGCATGGCAACATCCTTACGTGAGTAGTATAAAGTCACCAAAATTCGGGAAAATTGGAAACGGCCGGGTCTGTTTTGTGATTATTTGAAATGGAATGGCCCAATATATTTACCTTACTTCCAAAGGCAAACAAAAAGCAGAAATGTATTAATTTCATTAACGTCAAAGTCTAATCATAACAATGTATAATATGTTTTAAATTCATATAATTGAATTCTTCCAATCTATTTCCCTCCACCAAGGGTCTTGACGTTACCAAGGGTCTTCGCCTAAAGGTAGGGTGAGTAGACATCCTCCTTTTAAGACTATTATACTCTTTCAGAGGTTCAAATATTATTTAATATTATCTAATCGAAAATATTTCCAATAATTCATTTTTCCTTATTTTTTATTACTTTTAATATAATTCCCAACTGCGTATCTTTTAATTTCTAAATGCATTACACAACAAATTACTTAAAATTTAAATAGAATTTAATTTGATGTATGAATGTACATATTGATTTCAGAAGTGCATTTTCAACGTGAAATTTATTTTTAAGTATCACCAGATCGCCTGAACTGCGGTGGTGATTTCTGTAGCATGTGGTAATATTTCAAATATAAAATTTGATCAATGGCTTCTAGGCATCTAAGGCTCAGGCCTGGGGAGAAGAGAGGAAATGATGCGGAATTGTCTCTGTGAGAACTTAACTTGAAAGTGCAAGCCCCGGTGTGACAGAAAAACAACCTCAGCCAGGATTTTAGGCTGTTGGTATTGATCCCACGACCATCCGATTGCCAAGACAACGATCTACCACTGAAACAAGGCTACTTGTTAGATAACATTTTGAGAAATGTTAAGTGACCTCTGCCGTGATCGGATAGTTACTATATGATTTTGTAGGCTGGAAAATGTGAAAGAAATCAAAACAGCAGCTCACAGTTTTCGTATCAATAAGGAAAGCCAAAGCAAATGTTTTATTATACTATTTATCAAAACTTGAAGAGAGATTAATTGAATCATTTTTTAACACAAAGTACCGAGAGATAATTCAAATAAATGGTAAACACCAAGATATGGCTACTCATTTGACATGATGTTGTAAGCTATAATGGTAATAATTAACAGAGTCGATCTCATTTTCAAATAATTAATATTTTGCACATGTGCGCCGTTACAGCATTATGGCATTTATTTTGAATATTTCTAGTCACCATACTACATAACTTAAAAAATACGTTAACTGCCCATCCAAATTTAGCATAATAAACAAACTGTTTAGTCCTTTAATCGCTATTAAACTTTTTTTTATAGGGAACAGTTTTCTAATCGAGCTACAAAAACTAATTTAACAAGTTTATGTGCGAAGGAGCAACACTCACTGGCAGTTATTATCAGTAGCTCGACAGAGTGTCTGCCAAGAAATCAAACACGTGGATATACAATTAAGGTCACGTCATCAATCTTCTAGCGAGCGAGAAAAAATAAACACTTATTAGTTATGAAACGTAAATTTACTTCGAATAGATTTCCTTCTCTAACGTCGTTTATACTAGAGTAGCTTCGTAGCTAAGATCTTGGATATCCGATAGGCACATGTTATATCTAAGATTTGTTTTCCTTTTGACATAAAATTTTAATGCACAAAAATATTAACTTTGTTCTTAAAAATATGTTAACGTTTTGGAAATGTTTTCAGATTTTCTTCGCTAAATTGATTACCACCCAAACATAATCCTGACTTGAATCAAGGTTGTTAGTCACTTGCTTTTACCATGTCAAAATTGATATCGTGTTGATATTCACAAACAAGCATGAAACTACTTTTTTTTTTCTTTTGGAATTTTCTTGTTTGAAATGCATTGCTACTGTTTGTTATACATAGCATAACTCAATCTTATTGAAACAAACGACTATGTGAGGAAACTTGCTAAGCGTGAAAATTGTTTAAATTTTATTTCACTGCATTGTAGCGGTATCACAACATAAAATCTTTATCGTAAAAAGTCTTCTAGAAATAAATATACGTAAGTAGGTTGCAGCTAACTTTATCCGTATTGCATAGAAGATATTCGACTTCTTCAAATTAAAATGATGAAACAATCGACCATCAACTAATGTACAGGGCCTTGTTCGACGTTTAATCTGCAAATTCCACTCAACAGGTATGCCACGCAAACGTACAAATACTCTACATCTCCAGAGAGAGATTGATATGAACCATTCGAGAATTTTGAATTTTAACCTATTCGGGCTACGATCAATACTCGTAGTACTCAATCATGGACGTTTAAGCAAAAGAGCTTATTCAGTAGCCTACAGTTTACTTATAGCAGGGTGCACATATTTAAACTAACATGCTATTTCCTATAGATGGTTTTCTCTGCATTTTGCTCTGACGCTGAGAAACGAACTTCACCCCAAATAGCTTACAACAATTTCTATAGTCTTAACTACATTTTCATGACGCAATAATCATAATTCCACTACTCACAAATTATCATTAGAGTTGTTCAAAACGGATATCTGCAAATTTACAAATAGCGCTACCCTCAATGATTCGCTAGGGTAGTGAATAATACTGCATCTTTAGCAATTCTGCAATTTGAAATGCTTTTCTTCCCCGTTGGTCCTATTTACTTAGAAGCAGTCTTTCAAAACTTGACTTCTGAAATTCTTCAAATGCTTTAATATATTTGAGCTACTAAAATACTCACAAAACAACACCGAAAATGACTAATCCGTGCCATCATGCCATATATATAGTGAGGAAGCAATTTATTTTTGTCAGATCTTCAAGAGACATTAAAAGAGACGTGAAATTATTTAGTTACATTATAACGTTATCCTTTTGACATTTCAGCTGCATGCTGTAATGTGGATGCACTGCATATGCACCAAATATGTTTGAAATTATGGGACAAATTTCTGTCTTCCAAATTAACGGAAGAACAAAGTAGTTACCTCAGTTCTGTCAGAAGATAATATTGTTCTAAGATATTATAAGATAATTATAAGATAATATCGTATAAGTTTATGATTTATGCGAGCCTCCTATTGATAATGTCAACGTTACCCGGCCAACTACATGAAAGTATTTTTGGGCATGCATATTAATTATTCATAATGCGTGTGCATGTGTGAAAATTTCCTAGGGGGAACGTTCACCTATTCTGTCTCACTGTGTAGTGGAGCTCGTTATTTTTTAGATCTGTAGAATTAGGTTATCCTGTGATTCGAAAGGTGTGACAAGTTAGGTTAGACCTTCTTGAGAATAAATTGATCTGCTTAGTCTCCCTTTTCCGCTTACACCCTTCAAATTATGTATAATGTAAGCAAAGTTAAACACTGTGATTAATTGAACTGTATTACTAAGCATATTTAAGAAATACATAACAGTTTCAATCATATATACACAAAGACTGCCCTACGTAATGGTACAGATTTTAAGACAAAGCTGCGAAAATAGTTTCACTATGGATATGTGAGAAAAACAAAATGCAGTAATCAATTTACTCCGACATTACCTTATAATTACGTTTGTAGTTGATACGAAATGCCTTACTCCGTGTATCGTAGAAAAAACAACATATTCCTTCAGTGATTTGGATATTGATGTTAATATGTTGAAGATCCTACATCCTTGATGGTGATACTTTTCTCTCAAACTGTAAACATAATTATAATAATTGTTGTTACTTCTAATGAGCATATAAACACAGTTAAAATGAGATATAGTGTATATTGTAGTGTACGATATAGTGTATAGTGTAGCCAAATATATAAAAAATAAGAACATACTTAATATTTTATTTAAGATAATTCTTAATGGGGTTCCTGTTAAAATTTGGTCGGTCGCCATTAAAACCCTTTTTCGGTTTAACATTTCAAAGTTGTTCAGAGTGTTCGTTATTGCTATAAATCAGTCAATACTCATATAATTATCCATACTATTCTTCTTTAAGTGTGTGCGAGATCATGTTTTTGTGAGTTTGACTATCTTATAGGATGTAGGAAACCAGTTGGGAAATTAAATTCTTATGATGTTGCATACACATACGCAATAAGGACGTTAGCCGAATGCCTGTAGGTTGTTTTCTACATCATATTTCATGTGTATAGTTAATGAAATTCTATAGTCCCATACGTTTACTCCCCAATATATAGTTGTGTTCATACTTTCAAAGTTTTTATTAAGCTGTATTCTTATTGAGAGTTCTGAGTTCATACGACTAACACCAGTCATTGAAATCATTTTTTAAAATGTGTTGTCTTAGAAAGGGCAACTGAAATGCCACCGCGTTCAAGCCATTATTAGTGTTATGTAGTGTTTCTTATTTCAAATAGATGGCACTTTAAACAAAAAAAATATTAATATATTATAGATACACACCATCTTTGGGAGCTATTCTGAATTAAGCATAAAGAGAAATGTACAAGCGTATGTATTTATTCTTGATTTAATTGATTTGGTGACATGTCTATTTAATAGAGATTAAAATTGATTAAAAATTGAGTTTTAATTGATTTAATCATATTTATTTTTATATATACTATTTTGGTAAACATGGCAGCATAAGCATTTAAATTATGGATACATATATATACACTAAGCTTATACGATATATGATACAGCCATACTCATAAAGGAATACACAATTTCCTTATGAATTCGCACGATAACTACACATGCATTATCGCTCCCGTTAGGGTAGTCACTTTTTCTTTACAGCATATAACAATGTATGTATATTTTCCATAAGCCAAACTTGCCTAAAGTCTTAAATATTCAATTCAATCCAACGTCAACGAAATAGATATTTCAATTTTATGTATTTATCTCAGATCTGTCTGCAACCTCATGGCCACTGTTTCTTGTTGGGTGGAACACGGGTCCTTCATGGAATATCCAGGAACAAAGAGTGATTATTAGATTGTATGCAGACGCTTAACGAAACCAAATATTGTTTACAGCTATATTGGCTGTAAGGCTTAACTCTCTCTCTCTTTTAAGGCGTCAATTTAGATGGGGGGAATCAAACTGCTTCAAACAAGATATCCGAAAATGTTTATCAGCGACGTCATATATCATGAGATCATTACAAGATGAGTGAAACTACCTTTGGCCATAATCTATACAAAATATAAGTGTATAAATTAACAACACGATTAGCACAGGCATTTCCAAAATATTTCGTAAGTTGTACAAACAATGTTCGCTAACATAAAGGAAGACACTCGGATTTTTTTTTCTGTAAGCACGGTTGTTTAAACTATATGTTACCCGTAAATGCACTATACGTACTATAAGAAACAGAATGCTAGCGACAAATATCTACTACTTTGTTTGCTCGCTCATTCCACCGAATAATAGTAGTTACTTCATGCCGAATTGGTCAGGTAATAATATGAATGGTTTTCCCGTTTCCGGTCGTTCAATGAAAATGATTCCTGAGTTGTGCTGTCTGATTGTTCAATACATTGAGAAAAAATACCAGAATGTGTGTAAATGTTTAATGATATTATAATACTTCAGGTTTCGTACCCGTGCACTGTGTAAAGGAGTATTACAACCTTCTGCCCCACTAGTGTTAAAAGTATGGCATTTTCATTTCAATGGTTTCGATGAAATCGTGTTATGACAATATTACCCGTTCTTAAGGCAATTGAGTGCAATATACATAGCTATGTTTGAAG
>JAGDQP010040304.1:0-17353 GCA_022664845.1 Lepisma saccharinum | reverse complement strand
CAGCAGTGGTTTGAAAAGGTCCACAAAACGGAGATGGCAGGTCATCCAGGGCTAACTAAACTATACAGGTCAACAATGCTAAAATATTATATGCCTTCATTGAAACAAACACTAGGATACTATTTAAAGAGATGTGACGAATGTCAGCGCCTCAAGTCATATCCAAACAAGCCACAAGGTGAACTATTGCATCATCCTGTAGGAAGCATATGTGAGCAATACACATTTGACACTTTAGGTCCTATAATTTCAGAACGTAACATTAGAAAATATGTGCATATAGCTGTAGAAAATACATCAAAACTAGTTATTGCAAAAGTAGTGACAGAAATGTCAGCTCAATCTATAATGGATTTTTTTGAACAAGAAATTATCCTTAGATACGGATGTTTCCATAGTTTATATTTAGATAAACACCCAGTCCATTCAAGCAAAAAACTAAGAGACATGTCTATAAAATACGGATTTGAACTAAAATTCAATCCAAGCTATTCACATTCAGGAACGGGTATTTGTGAAGTCACACAGAAGACGACACAGCAGATTATTAAATTCTATGTCCAGAACGACATGAAATCATGGGAAAAATACGTACCATTTGCCGTATTTTCGATCAATTCTCAAGTGTCAACGAATAGCGGATTTAGTCCACATTTCATCATGCACGGTTTCAATCCAAGAACTATAACAGACATGCAGTACGGCATTAAGCATACATTACAAATTTCCCGAGAGAAACTCAACGATATATACGCGAGAAAATCGCTAATAAAATGCTTAAATCACATGAGACAAAATAAATTTTACGATGCGAAAAGAACGGAAACATCATTCCAGGAAAACGAAAAAGTTTTAGTCCATTTTCCATATAGATTCCATCAAACCCCCGCAAATTTCTCACGCAAATTTATTGGACCATGTACAGTAGTACAGAAGAAAAACAATACGCAATACCTGATTAGATTCCCTCCAGAATTTCGACAAGAAATTCAACTTATATCAGTGGATAGAATCAAGAAGTACTACGGAGGAGAAACGAAACAACAAGATTAAAAAGTACAGAAAAATATTCAAAAATCCAATCAATAGATCGAATACAGTTTTCATCACTAACAAGATATATAAACGCTATGCTAAAATCATGGACAGCGGCCGACGCCGAAATCAGTTACACACACACTCATAACATGTGTGACATCGCAGCGCGTGAGAGAGGCATGAAACCATCATTAGCATTGTGTCGGAGGAAAATTCTCCGCCACGAATACGTCACGACAGCGTCACAGCGAGAAGCCCCGCCCACAGCAGACGAGTGGATGGAAGAGGCAATCAGCTTAAAAACATCTTTTTTCTTTTTATCCACAACGCTCGAAACATGATGATAGCGGACGTTTAGCACACGTCAAGATATTCACGACACACGCATCAAGCAACGAAAAAAAAAGAAGGAAAGAAATAATCCATATTTTTCGTTCAATATTGGTCACGCCGAAACTACAATTAATAGTAATAATACAAATCAATTTACATATTTTATATTATACCAAGATTTTGAAATAGTGACAACGAAAAATCTAAAATTAGTAACCAGGCACATAGGAGAGTTAGAAGTAGAGCATTATATATTACCAGAAAGTTTAGAAACAAACTTTCATTTGCCCCTCAAACTCTGCAGAAATCGATCGATAACCTGGACAGTTTATTGAAGCATGAGAAGTACAACCTTCCCAGTAAATTCCAGGACTTTCATCTGCATCCCGTAGTGAACTGGTCTATAATTATAATAGTGATAATAATAATAGTGATAATAACAGGGTTATCTAATACAGTATATTATCTTTTTAAACAATTAAAAAGAAAATCAAACCCGTTATAATTAATCTTTGTGTATATTACAGATGATAGCCATAATAACAGTGTGTGTCCTCATAATCATATTTTTCATCATAAATTTCATACTCCTGATCTACGTATTGAGAAGAATTAACCAACTACAAAATTTCCCCTCCAATCAAGAAGAAAACCAGCAGCGGAACATAGAAATAGAAGAAATCAAGATCCCCCATAACAGCCCCAACCACAACTCTACATCCCATCAGTGCAACAATGGTGAATCAACTTCCAGCAAAAAGTGCATCGCACCCACCATTAGTGAATTAGTGTACGTGTTTTAATAAGTTATGTCAGTGCAACAAAAGAGGAAAAGGCCTAACCCCATTGAGGGGAATGATGTCATGGTGACTGACCCTGCTTTGGGTAAGTTAGAGCCAAAATGCAAATTCCTCGTATGTGAAATATCATTTTTTTTATTCTTTTCATATTTTTTTAAAAATCAGTGTCGTCTTATAGTGTAATATAAATGTGTATACACAAGTACCCAGTGAATTAACTCCCCGAAAAAGTGAGATAATCCCTGGAATGAAGGGGGGGAGTGTAATGGGATATGGATAAATAGGTCAGTGTGTTAAGCACAAAAGTAAATAAACAATAAACATTACATAAAGCTGACCAAGCATCCATAGAAAGCAGACGACAACAACCTCCAAGCGGCAAGTGTTGGAAGTACTGAAGATACGCCCACAAATAAGGATATAAAAAGGCCAGTCAATCACCTTTGAAGTTATCACTTCTTCGCTCCGAAAAGTGGTCACCTCTACCTGACTTGGACTGGAGTCAGGACTCTCACCTTACCCCCCAACTTAGGTTGGTATACCTTTACCTGCTAGCTCGCACTGGAGTTAGTGTCCCTTCTAGGAACAATCTCCTTTCCTAAACCTAAGTTAAATCATTGCAAGAGGTGATCCACTAGAGTAGTTATTACAGAGCCCATGTTCGGGACGCTCAGATTATTATCTGTACAACACATTGTAAATATATAATATATAGGAACTTTATAATAAACTGGTGTCGGTAAAACGTATATAAGCATTTGCTCTATTTATTCATCAAATAACCATTCTATTAAACGATCTACGGTCATAAGGTCTCTACCATAATATTATATCGTATATGTTAAGATAGTGCTACCACGTCATATACGATCCCATCGCTACCTTACGAAGTAATAACTGCAAGTAAGAGAAATCATTACGATATTATTAGGTAGGGCATTCATGGATGCGTAACTGATGGCGCCATCTATTCAGATCTTTACCATGACGTCACTACACAATTCGGCTGCTAGCGCGAGTGTTTTCACCAGAGTAAAGTAAAAAGGATTTCTATGTATCCAATAGTATAATTTTGCATAATATGAAACAAAAACTAATTAAATATGTAAAATAAATAACATGTAACAGAGGTAAAATTTGTAATATCAAATAAACTAAATATGTACTGCAGGAATAAACATTTATCTTTCCATACACACAACGGTGGTTTAATAAATTACGCTTTTCATAATTCATCTTGCTAACAGTTTGACGCACAGATTTTGTGCCCTATTTTACGTATGTTACGTAAAATATTCAGTAACAAATATTTGTCGTAGGGATCATTTTATGCATGAAATGATGATTTTGATAAAACACTATCAGATATTTTGCCATATTTCTACGGTCATAGATTGCCGCCAATCAGAAACGGTAAACTTGTGTGTATTCTCCTGGTGATACTGAAGAAAAGCCTGTCAAGTCCTCGGTCAAATTTATAAATAGATTTGTTTTTTTCTACAGGCTTGATACTTGCAAATTGTTTCAAAATTATGTTTATGGCCTTGGACTAAAATATTGTAATAACAGGTGACTTAATGAAATATCAAGGTCGAAAGTTTACAGATTATGATCCAATGATGTTGGTATGGATAGGGAAGGAACAACTAGGCAAAAGTAGAAAAATAAATGAAAATAAAATAATCGAGTAAAGGAAAAAACACTAGAAATTTTGTCAGAATGTAGACACATTACACACAGCACGTATCTTTATGAATACAGGCAAATATTAATACGAAATGCAATATTTTAGAGTATTCTGAATTAATCACAGTTTCAATTCCCTCCGAGACTTCTTAAACGAAATGGCTTAGAGCCCCTTTTAACAAAAAATTATAGGTCCCTCCTAAAAGCTCGCTCTCTCGTTTAGGATGCTAATAAGAAAATTTAAGCAAAAAACTTTCCATTTGAAATTTTCAAGTTGTCCCCCCTCACATGTATTTCCGGTACGCCACTGATTCCCCGAATACGCTAGTTGAATTCTCCATATGCACTTTTGTCATCAAAATTTTTGTTTCACAGTTCTACACCTAGTAGTTTTTGAGTTATTTCCAATGGACAGCGTTGGTGACGCAATACTATTCCTGTAACAATAAGATATTTTAGCTCCCAAACCATACAAAATATCGAAAAAGTTTTCCTCTAAAAGTTGTTTTGTTTTCAATACTGATTCCAAAAATGTAAAACGTTACCCAGTTTCCCTTTGAAATTTCTAAGTTAACCCCTCTCATATGTATTTCAGGTACACCACTGATTCCCCGAATACGCTAGTTGAATTCTCCATATGAACATTTATCACAAAATTTTTTGTTCCACTTCTCTAGTGCAGTTCATAACGAAATGGTCCGATGGTGCCGGACTTTTGAATCATCCTATATATTTTGTATATATATATTAACACGCTGACGGCCATAATTTTGAAGATATTTGAACCAAATTTTTATATGTTGTTTCTAGGCTTAATAGCTCGGCTAAGTTCGTTAGTGAGCAAAATCGGTAGCCATCTTGGATCCAAAATGGCCGCCGAACCCATTGTTGCATAGAATACACAGCCTAAACCACTGAGGCTATTGAAATCAAATTTGGGATAATGGTACATCACTGTTAAATTACGAGAATATTACCTAATGAGTTCAAAGGCGCCATCTTGGATCCAAAATTGCCGTCGATTCAATTGTTGTATAGAATACACAGCCTATACGGCTGCAGCTAGAAATATCAAATTAGGTAACACTTTACACTATCACTTGCATGTTACTAAAATATTACATGATGTATCCAAAGACGGCATCTTGGATCCAAAATGACCGCCCAAAATCCCATTTTGCACACCGTTTGAGCTGGAGAAATGAAACTTTACTTGAATGTATACCATCACAAGTAGATCACGGCAATATAAGAAAACTTTCAAACAGTCGTCAACTTGGATCCAAAATGGCCGCCCCAAAAACCCGATTCCCAAATCATTGAAGGTAGAGAAACGAAGGGGCCACGGTGGCTCAGTTGGTAGAGCGCTCACCTCTGGTGCTAAGGGTACGCGGATCGATCCCTGCTCATGCCATGTGGACTTTGTGGTGAACAAACACCGTGTGCGTGGGTTTTCTCGGGGTGCTTCCGTTTCCTCCCACTTTCTGCATTTCACCAATTCATCCCATCATCATCCATACGGCCTGAGCCATAGTTGCCTAAAGGCCTTAAAATAAATTCAAAATTAAGTAGAGAAACGAAATTTTCTTTGAAGGTGTGTGACCAAGAGTAGGTTACAATAAATGGGGCGTAGCCCCCGAGGAAGGGGGCAGATGAACACCATGGTGGTGTAGTGATGCATTGGGATATTGGTTGTGATAAAGGAGGCGCATCCTCTCAAAAACATTGAAGTTGGGGGCGAACCCTCTACGAGGGTCTGGGGGGCAGCGCTCCCAGCGAAGCAAAGTGAATATATACATATATACATACATATATATATATACACGTCTTGTGGGATATCGTTGAACAGCTCTTGATGAATAATCTACAAATCAATAAACAGTTTCTCGATAGTTCTCATAAAAGGTGAGATTTAAATTTTTGAAAATAAAAAAACTTCGAGATCTACCTCAGCCTGTAGGCCTTCCGAAAGGGATTTTTTTGATGAAATAATTAGACTAATGAACAACTTCCCTCTGAAATTCATCAATATGATTAAATGGATCTATTCTAAGCGTTTTGTAAATCTTTTTATAAACGGTCAGATTGGCTATCAGATTAAATTACATCAAAGCTTGGTTCAAGACTGTTCAAGTGCGAGTCTTTTTCTTCAGTCTGGCGATGGGTCCCTTGGTTTTACGTTACACCAATTTTTATCTTAGCTTTCGCACCTGTCGCACTCTCTTCGGAGCCTTCTGTAAGCTGATGACGTTAATCTCTTTATTTCTACAGAAACAGAACTAAAACAAGTGTTCAATATTTTCGACATTATGAGATCGGTGGCAGGAACTAAGATAAATCATAAAAAGCACAGGCATTTAATTTTAACGTACCCCTCAGTGCCCAAAGCACAAACATCATTAAGGTCTCAGATAACATGACCACACTCGGCATTACTTGGCACAAATATTTTCGTACCATGATAACAAAGACAGGAATCCGTCTAATACAACACATATTAGCTGATCTAAAATCTGTTCAAATTTGTCTATGTATATATCGCTATACCAACATTTTCGTTTTAAGTCAGATGTTACTGTTCCCTAAGTCCTTTTGGGCTCAAATAAATAAATACATGGGTTTCTTTCTCTGGCATCATCAAACCCTCCGAGTACAACGTTTTGATCTGTATAAATCTATTATAGACGGCGGGACCAATTTAAAGAACCTAAAAATACAGTCAAAGGCCCTTATAACATATAGATTGATTCAAATCATATGTGATCACTACAATAATATAGCATACGATGCAATAATGTTGGTATTACATCCAATAGAAGCTATAGCTCCTGTCGATCTTGACTCGTTTAACGGTTCCATAGCGAAACTTGCAGATATCGCCCTGGAAATAATGTATATGATTATAGCTAAAATTTCAATGGAAGTATACTGTGTGAAGGACTTATATAAATATTATGTGAACGCTGAATGGCAAATATCTAAACGCATGGAAACTAAATTAGGGAATAAATGGAAAAACGTTTGTAAAAATATCGCTTTACTAGGCGATAACTCTCTTATTCACTATCAAATGCTTTTAACATGAAATAATCTGGATAATAATAGAGTAAATTTATTTCAAAAAGGTATCGTAAACAATGATTTGTGCAGGCTTTGTGGTGCTCAAGAACATATTTTCCATAAATTAGTGATATGACCAACTAAGACGGATAACTGGCAGAATTTTTAAACTATATATGGTCGCATATGTCGATACCCATATAAAGACTTGGACTTTGAAGAGACTTTTCGTCGCAAAGATTTCCGTATTTTTCCCCCAGCACGGAGTAAATTTATTATTTGGCTAATTGCTTAAATTTTATATATATTATGTATAGAAAGGGAAATAGATAATGCACAATGGTATGTAAACTCATTAATGTTGAAATATTTGAATATACCTGTCAAAGAAAGAGCGCAAAAATATGCAAATAATTATAGAACACTTTATTAGCTTTATCCTCTAGGTTTATAGATGCTGTTGTGATATTTATGTATAGTTTTCTTGGGTATATTTTTTCCTCTTTTGCGTTATTTCTGTTTGAGTTTGTTACATGATTTACTTTGTTTTCTTCCGATCTTTTTCTGTATTATTAGAATAAAAAAATAAAAAAGACATCGGCTTCTTGAGTGAAAGGTCTCAGGTTCGAACCCGATCGAGACAAAAAATTGTCTTCTTTTTTCTTCAAAACATATTTATTATTTAATAATTGCTAAGATCTTTATAAATAACTGATTGGTACTGAAAGCTAGGATGTATCGGGATGCACATGGAGCGAGGTGTGCAAGGGAGCACGGTGCGTCCGAAGGAAGCTGGGTGGTGGAGCCGCTGGGGGACGCAGCCGCCGGTTAACAGTGGGCATACGTAAAAGTCTTGTTAACATTCTATTCCACCTGTCAATTTTCTATTTGGTATACATAAAATTCATTTTATCTTATCCCAATCCCTGTGTTGTCCATTTGTTTCAAGGTGCCCCGAAAACCTCCTTCAACTGAGGAAAAAGGGAAAGAAGGGGCATAAAAAATACAGATTAATTTCATCATTAAATTGTGATACTAAAATCCTGCAGAAATTAATCGCGAATTGATTGGCCAAAAGCATCTAAAGTAAGTGATTCTTAACATAAATCAAGGAGGTATAGCGAGCACACAGGATGCAGCTACAATGTTGGGCAATATGAGAGACTATACGAGCTCGTATATTCATAGGACAAGCGCCATTAATGGACCTTGGTCTAGTCTAGTTTTGGACATGAACCAAATGTTCGATAGAGGTTATAACAAGTATTTAAATGCCCTCTTGCGGGCGTTTTACTTTCCATATAAATTCACCTAATTGTTTACAAAACAACATAACGCTAAGGATAAACGTTAACATCCAAAATTTAAAAACATTAAAATGGGAAACGGTTTAGAATAGGGAAACCCTACCTCCTGGTTCTTGTATAGTTTAGTTATGATACCTTTAATTACGCAAATAGAGCAAGGATTAACAGGTATTCACTGCAACGGTAATTTTTTAAAGTGGTAAACTATATCGATGACATAAGTTGCGCCGTATGATCAAAGGAAGAAATTGAAGTCATAACTAATAAAATAATGTTTGGGGAATCTTCTGGCATCGTTTTAAACTCTCAAAAACCTAAAATTATAGTTCTACAAAAAAAATTTGAACTACGTTATGAAGCAGCGGGCATTCTGGTACAAAACTTACGGATACCTGGTATAGAGTTTTACAGAAGCATATTCGAAACCATGAAACAAAATGAAATGAGGCTAACGAGTCATTAATGTATAAACTAACTAAATATCAGAATTGTTTTGACTTGTTAATATCTCGTGTATGTTTCGTTAATTGTTACATTCGAAGTAAATGGACCAATTACTTACAGTTATTTTCCATTTCAAATAAAATTAATGCCCAGACAAGTAATTTTTTGGGATACTTCCTCTGGCGAAGACATATTTTGCGCATTAGCGTGATATTTTGTATCTCCCCCTGGTCAAGGGGAATTAAATTTGAATAACCTAAAAACTCAGGGTGAGGCATTACTGTTACATAGCACTTTAAGCACTATATGTCAACATATTAATACTTTTGTCCACCATAGAATAATTAGTGTAATGTAATTATGCAATTCACAATGGAATTGCCTTTGAACATAAATCCTTGGAGACATGAGTTGCAGCATCTAGAAAACACCTTTATAGAAATAGTATATGGACTGGTGGCCAAGGAAAACATAGAAAATATGACAGTCAAACAGATCTGCAAATGATTAATGGAAAGGCAATAAGCACAAAATTACATATTTCATAACTACAATTTAAATATGAATTGGACAACGGTATGGAATAACATAAAAATCTAGTGGTACAGCGTGAATTACATAACGTCTATTTCCAAAAAACCTACAACATATTGGATACTAAAGAAAGATTGTTTGATAAAGGAATAATAAGAGATCCAAACTGAATTAATTGTAAAAAAAATAGACAATCTAGGGCACAGATAAAGTGATTGTATAAATAAAAATCATGAAGAACGGTAGTTCTTCAAGTGACGCTGACTAATGAGTCCAATGTATAGGGTCTACAGCTAGTTTCGGATCTAGCTAACTATAAGCCCGATTTTGATGCTTGAACTTGCATTTGAAAGCTTTTTGCCATACTAAGACACAGAAAAAAACTGGGTCGGTAGGACCTCCCTAGGACCCCTTACGGCGTTGCGAAAAAATTCAAAATTTCACATTTTTGATGATAGCACTGACCCCAGTCCATATAGGCAGCCGAAACTTGCAAAAACTTTATCTATGCTTCAGTACCTTTCAAACACGTCAGAATCGGTGAAGGGGTTCAAAAGTTTCGATTTTTTTAGCAGAATCACAGAATTTTCGCAAATGATAAAAAAGTGTGTCTATCATTCTGTCTGTCTTTTTGTTTTAGCCCCAAATGGATGGAACCGAGCGGTTTTGGGGGCCAATTGGGGTCAGTTATGATATGAGTTACCGTTTTCGAGATACGGAGCTTACCATGGTCCAAAATCGATCTTTTGTATGAAGACTATGCACTTTCATAACAGGCAGTCTTTCAAAATAAGTGATATCAGTATAAAAAATCCTTTCGGAGTAAAGGGAAGAGTGACACAAGAATTTTACTCGCAAGCACACAAGAATTCTATTCATTTTGCGAGTAATTTTCTTTGTATCAGTATGGCGGAAGTGTTTCCTTTGTAATAAAATTAAGAGAATTAGTATCCTTCCTTCGTCCGTAGTGACACAAAGAAATGGATATCTTGCAAAATGGATATCACTTCTTTTGTGAGTAGAATTCTTGTGTCACTCTTCCCTTTACCCCGAAAGGGTTTTATACTGATAGTATTTTTGCTAAATATATACAAATAGCTGAAATAATAACTAGAGAAAATCATAAGATAAAAGGCTATGAAGCATTTATAATCCATCCAGTATTCAAATATTTTCTGCCAGCCAGCCGTAGATTTTTTGTATGATTCACGGCGCGAACTCTTCATATGCTTTGATGTAACAAAACAAAATGGAAGTTAATAAAGACATTGCACAAATTCAGTTTTGCTTTTATAACATAAATTCAGTTAAGCGAAATAAAGATTATTATGTAAAGAAAGTAAAAAATATTAAGTAAAAAATAATATTTTTAAATATAATCTAAGGAGTAATAATCTTGCCACTGAAGCAGTTGTATTCCTCAAAAGCGAATCCTGGCTGAGTTCATTACAAGACGGTAAGCATTACCACTTAATGGTAAACTCATCACTTTTCTGCTTATATATTCTACAAATTCAATTAAATTGTAATAAATGTTGTCCTACACTCTTTCGTCCTTTTCTAGAAAATATTTGATGTGAACAAACTAATATTGTCACTTTTCTAATATGTTTAAGAGATTACAATTATTGGATTATATTCTACGTAAAATATGAATCGCTAACGAACTCTAAGATTAACATAACATAAAAGTTACATTAACTTAACAACATCTCATATCTTACTACGCATTAAAAGGCAATAAAGATGGAAAACTTGTCATTAACTTAGTGTTAGAACCCTAAAAAAACAAATTTGACTGGGCTAGTATCGTTTGAAGATGTCACCATCCACTTCATAACTGAACTAAAGCTGTGTGATGATGTTATCACCATCAAACATAAGGTCAATATTACCTCATACAACCATTACCAAACAGTACAACATAAAATAACCTCAAGTAACTGAGTCAGGGTCGCCCCATAATGTCTCTCTCGCAATCAGATATGACTCTTTTAGCTTAGCTCATAATCAAAGTAAGCTCAATAACCCAACATATAACCACTATCAAACAGTAAAATAAATCATGATCTCAAGTAACTGAGCCACGGTCTCCCTTTTCTACTGCTACCGCTGCTGCTTCTCCTGCTGCTCCTAATGATGTCTGTTTTATGTGACTATTTTCATAAAACAGGCGTTTCTTCATAGCCTACTCCACTCCATCTAACACAACTTCTTCATTCTCTGTTGCTTGTTCGGAACTATAGACGAATAAACTTCTCTAATATCGTCATGCTCCACCTCCTTTCTTACTACAGAAGAAAATGATGATAATAATAAAGGCGATAGTCGATCTTCTGACTTTTATTTGGATCTTAAGAAAAAAATTTATTGTTCAGCCTCCTCCTCTATCTTCTTCTTATTATTATTATTCTACCAAAGCGTCTCCACTTCTGATGTCAAGTCAACTTCTTCTACACCTTGCTGATACTGTTCCTGCTGCTGCTGCTTTACCATGGCTAAAGCTTAAGTCACTGTATAATGATGTATACAACATCAGTGTTCTCTATATATTCTAAACTTTATCAACATCACGTAAAAGGTGATCACATCCTAAAGTCACAGGGCAACAGAAAACCCGATATCAATTGGTTGACAGATAACATGATATCAGTTGGTCAACATATAACATAATATCAACAGTAGCTCAACAGATACGGTTATGAGGTGAACACGAGACCCTCTGTGACGTAATATCTCTCTCGCCTAATCAGAAACGGATTTAAAGGTTTGCTTCTATATTCTACTATCTTATCACCTTCTATCTTATAGATAAACACTCCTAAACTTAACATGTAAACATGATAAGAAAAGGTCAGTAAGTGCCCTCTCATAATCTCAATATGTAAACATGATAAGGTCAACAAATGTCCTGACTGATAACAGTTAATTTCCCAAGATGCAGTCTCAATATGTAAACATGATAACATAAGGTCAGAAAGTGCCCTCTTATAATCTCAGTATGTAAGCATGATAAGATAAGGTCGACAAGTGTCTCGACTGATAACAGTTAAATTCTCAAGATTATATGCACATCTTGTGATTTCCAGTACAGTATGTTCGAGGTAAGAGGATGGAATATAAAAGTTTGAGATAGTATATCCCCCTCCCCCTGAAAAATCCCCCTCCGCGGGGCAACTGTATAAAATCTGACACAACGTAGTCATCCTACCACATGCTCTGCAAGCTCCCTGAAAATGCTCACGGACTTAAATTTAAGCAATATACCATAACGCATTCTGTATAAAACCGATAGAACTTTAGCACACAGCGTAAAATTAGGTAAAATGCACGGTTATACTACTAACGAATTATTTGTTTTCTGTTCTAAACAGACTGAAAAACTACTTTTGGTTAACAATTTACGATGATCGACTCGCCTCGTTAATGATTTGGCTGTGGAGCGGAAAGAGATTAAGAAAAAAATTCTATTGACGATCTTGTTAATGATTGCTAAAATGAAGCCAAGACATTACATTAGAACTTTTCATTTAATGTAAATAACACTTCACAAAAACTTAACAACTAAAATTTCTTTATTTTTATGTCAGATATGAATGTTACTTGTCTTTAGCTATATCATATTAACAACGAAGAGATGCATGTGAATTACATATAGAGATTTAACTAGGATCTTCAGTTTTGGGGGGTAAAGTCAAAATTCGGAGGATCTAAGTGGAGTTTTGCATGGATTTTTTTTTTACCGTTAGGGGTGATCTTGAGGATTTGGTGGGTGACTTCCCCACAGGGAGGGGCTCTGTCGGAATCACTGATTACGTATATGCAGAGTATGAAGTAAAAACTATGCTTGGAAATAGGTGGGATCGATCCCCCCTCCAAGCAAGAACTGAAGTGTCGTAACTGCTTATAATGATAGTTGTTCTATCCAGAGGCAGATCAATTACCTAAAGGTTCCTGCACAAGTCTTCCTTTGCCCACCACCGGATGAAGTTAATGTCCTAAGAGCGGAATATACGGCTTAAAATGAGTTCCGAATCAGTTGTCCCCTCCAACAGGAATCAAACCCAAGACTTCTTTATTACAAGACAAATCTGCGCTACTTTTCACTCACCGAGGACGTTACGAAAGTAAATCAGTGCATATCTCTCACTTACTTCCAAGGAACTTAACGAAATTACAAAACTGTGGAGAATTTACATAGTCTTTGAGTTAAGTTTACATATACACTGCATATTTTATGCACTTTTTTGCTACAAAAATGCTAACTTACATTTTAACGAAGATATGTTGGTTTCTTTTTACAAAGGGTTTAATATCTCCCTCCCTCTTGTCTTATTCAATTTTCCAAGGAATAAGTACCTATTTAATTAACCTGGAAGAAGTGTTAGGTTTCAGCTTATCTATATTTAAATACTAATCAATGAACTCCAGACAGCACATTGAAAATTTTTAATCGAACATGTTTATCTTTCTCGTCCAACTTTTTAAAAAGAAATATGAATTATATGAAACATTTTACAGCATTATTGGAGTAAAAAAGGGGGGAACGAAGAATATAACTTGAAACATTTTATACTGACTTTAAAAGGTCACGTATTCCAAAACATGCTGGCGCCGAGAGGCCTTACAGCATCCGATGGCCTACTATACTAAAGTTTCAGACTAACCAGCCATTTCGAGATGGAGGGAGAAGGAAAATTCGGGAAAGAGAAGGGAGGGGAGCATGTTCCAATCTCGAGTAGCTTGCTATCTCCTCGCATCGCGCAGAGCCTGCACATTACCGCAGCGTTTGATAATGTCCGCACAGCCAATAAAAGTCGGGGCGAATGGTTGTATATGTACCGGTTAATGAACCAATAAAACATGATTTTTATCAATTCATAAAACACCAGTGGACGTATACAGTCGGTTCTTGTTAAAAGGGAGCGCAGAGGAAAGCATAAAAATGAAAAAAAAAATGAGTAAAGCCAGATTAGAGACGGCAGAGCCTGAAACTGCGGGAGGAGGGAGAAGGACACAAGATGGCTCTGTGTTTGAATTCTTGCCAGCAAGTTGCACATTGCACAAGATATGCCCATATTGCCTTGTCGGCTTATTTACGAATTCTCCGCTTCCTGCACCCCCTCTAAAAACACACACAAACACAACTTCCATTCCATATTTGGAGTCACGAGGAACCTCTATACTGGCAAAAGAATGGAAATAAAACTTTCCGTGTTAAGTTGGGAATATACTTTTTTCTTGGTCATATACCAACAAAAAGAGATTCGAAATTTGAATTTCATATTAGTTGCTTGTTCTCGAAACAAAGTACTAGATACGCACTATCTGATTTTTGGTATTGTGCCTAAGAAGTACATTTTATTAATGTAGGATAGAAGGGTAATGAATTAATTTATTTTCTTACACTCACTAAACACGAAATGGATTGAAGGTTGCGCGTATTCTGTAGAATATACGTATGTGCATTGAAACAGACATTCTCATAAAACTTCTGAAATTTAAAGTACGAATACAATGCATTATCTGCCACATATTTCTTAATGCAGTTGTTGTGCACTTGTTAGTACCGGAATACCCCGTTTCAGACTCCGTATTCTCTGTTTCAGTAAAGTGAACATGCAATTCTCAGACAAAAGGTTATCTCTACCGCTTAGATAGTGCGTTCAGATGGAAAGTGAAATCCTTTCTACACGGCAAGCAATAGCTACTTTTCAGCATTTATGACACAGTTTGCAGTTTTACTCATTGGATTTTTATGATCATTGTTCTAGTCAAATGTGAACGTGAATGTCTTTGGGGAGCCCTTTAACTGCCTCTTTGTCCAAACGTCTAGCTTGTTGTCAATTCGTAGGAGACCTAGTGAGAGAGAATAGGGTAACAAAAGGAAGAAAGATAGAATTCTTACGTCTGATTCATTGTGAGGTATCATCCTCCTATTTGATTTTTACCGTGCGTGATCTATTTTGCATATCGATGAATTGCAGTGAAAAGGCGGACCCTTCAATTCTGCACGGGTGACTCTAGCAATTAATTGCTAGAACCGAAACGAAAATATAGCAGGGTTGCAAGTACAAAAAAATAATAATTCACTAATGATATTTAGGGTGATTTTAGCAGTTTTCTTGACAGTTACATACATTTAGAATTAAAGAAATATTGGGCAGTAGCAATTAACGGCTAAAGTCACCTGCGTGTAAAGGAAAATATATAATAAGAAAATATGGACATTTTGCATATAGGGTGCCAAAACAGGAAATGCCCCACCTAAATTCAACAAAATGAAAATGGAACAATGATATAGACACCCCACGGCACCCACGATAAAAGTTTCATGCTGCGGTCACTATTACGTAACAAGGAAAAATCCCAGAAAACTTAACATCGAACATATATATAAGAGAAATTATGGACATTTTGCATATAGATTGAAAAAACAGGAAGTGCCCCACCTAAATTCAACAAAATGAAAATGGAACAACAATCTAGACACCCCACCGCACCCACGATAAAAGTTTCATGCTGCGGTCACTATTATGTCCCAAGGAAAAAACCCAGAGAAATTAAAATGGAATATATAGAAAAAAATTATGGACATATTGCTTATAGGGTGCGAAAACAGGAAGTGCCCCACCGAAATTCAACAAAATGAAAATGGAACAACAATCTAGACACTCCACGGCACTAACGATAAAAGTTTCATGCTGCGGTCACTATTACGTCCAGAGGAAAAATCCCAGAGAAATTAACATCGAATACATATATAAGAAAAATTATGGACATTTTGCATATAGAGTGCCAAAACAAGAAGTGCCCCACCGACATTCAACAAAATGAAAATGGAACAACAATCTAGACACCCCACGGCACCCACAATAAAAGTTTCATGCTGCGGTCACTATTATGTTTTAAGGGAAAATCCCAGAGAAATTAACATAGAATTTATATAAAAAAATTATCGACATATTGCATATAGGGTGCCAAAACAGGAAGTGCCCCACCTAAATTCAACAAAATGAAAATGGAACAACACTTTAGACACCCCACGGCACTCATGATAAAAGTTTCATGCTACGGTGACTATTATGTCCCAAGGAAAAACCCCAGAGAAATTAATATGGAATATATAGATATAAATTATCGACATATTGAATATAGGGTGAGAAAACAGAAAGTGCCCCACCCAAATTCAACCAAATGAAAATGGAACAACAATCTAGACACCCCACGGCATCCACGATAAAAGTTTCATGCTGCGGTCACTATTACGTCCCAAGGAAAAATCCCAGAGAAATTAACATCGAATATATATATATATATATATATATATATATATATATAAGAAAAATTATGGACATATTGCATATAGGATGCCAAAGCAGGAAGTGCCCCACCAAAATTCAACAAAATGAAAATGGAACAATAATCTAGACACCCCACCGCACCCCCGATAAAAGTTTCATGTTGCGGTGACTATTATGTCCCAAGGAAAAACCCCAGAGAAATTAACATCGAATATATATATAAGAAAAATTATGAACATTTTGCATATACGGTGCCAAAACAGGAAGTGCCCCACCTAAATTCCACAAAATGAAAATGGAACAATAATCTAGACACCCCGCGGCACTCACGATAAAAGTTTCATACTGCGGTCACTATTACGTCCCAAGGAAAAATCCCAGAGAAATTAACATCGAATATATATACATATATAAGTAAAATTATGGACATTTTGCTTATATTTTGCCAAAACAGGAAGTGCCCCACCTAAATACAACAAAATGAAAATGGAACAATAATCTAGACACCCCACGGCACCCACGATAAAAGTTTCATGCTGCGGTCACTATTACGTCACAAGAAAAAATCCCAGAGAAATTAACAGCGAATATATATATATATAAGAAAAATTATGGACATTTTGCATATAGGGTGCCTAAGCATTAAGTGCCCCACCTAAATTCAACAAAATGAAAATGGAACAAGAATCTAGACATCCGACGGCACCCACAATAAAAGTTTCATGCTGCGGTCACTATTACGTCACAAGGAAAAATCCCAGAGAAATTAACGTCGAATATATATATATATATAAGAAAAATTATGGACATTTTGCATATAGGGTGCCTAAGCATTAAGTGCCCCACC
>JAGDQP010040302.1:0-17353 GCA_022664845.1 Lepisma saccharinum | reverse complement strand
TGGAACATACTGTATGTGTGTGTTACGGTTTGGGTCATGGATTCCCGTAGCAGTAACATCCCCTAACTGCGGCTTCCTGCTATAGTGCAATACGGGACAAATTGGGAACATCATAAGTATTTCCTATCACAGTCACCGTGCTAAAACTCAGTGGACTACATTCTCTCGCATCGTGAAGAGTCAACATTGCGTTACCTAGCAACCGAAACTACCTTGTTACACTGTCAACATCACCTTCACTTTTGATCGACTTTGACGTGCTTTTTTCGGTTTCGGCTCAGTTGGAAGGCGCCATTCCGAAGCTTGTTGACTGGTTTGCATGTCAAACTCGTAAACCCATGTCTCATCACCAGTTACAATGCGTTTTATGAATGTGAGGTCGGAATTGACTCGTTCTAGCATGTCTTCAGCGACCCTCACACGATTGTGTTTTTGCAGAAAATTCAGGTATTTCGGCACCGCGTCGAGCGGCAACGCGTTTCATGCCCAAACAATCGTTTAAAATGGTATGAATTGATTCGTGAGACACAGAAATTTCAGCGGCTATCTCTCTCAGACTTAAACGACGACTTTCAGTCACCATTTCCTTTACTTTAGCGATGTTAAGTTCAGTTGAAGATGTTGATGGTCGACCTGAGCGAGGCAAATCTTCCACCACATCTCAATCGCTTTTGAATGCACTGTACCACTCATACGCACGTGTTTTTGATAAAGTCCATTCACCGTAAGACTTATGTAACATTTTCAGCGCTTCGGCACACGAAATTCCATTTGCAATGCAAAATTTAAGACAGATTCTTTGTTCGATATTTTTATCCATTGTAAACATCGCACACACACACACATACTTGAGATGAACTAACAAATGGAGCACTGTAATCAAACTAAATGACAGATGGCGCTCAAACTCCGCGTGAGCATAGAGGGCAGTTGTGCTAACGTAGCGACAAGAAAAATTTCAACACTCCCTTTAAGTGGGCTTTGTAAATGTACAATTCCAGGTACTTTCTTGACAGAATGTACAATCTAAGGTACGCCTAATTAAGTTTGTACTGCATCATTTTCTATCTTACTCGACTGATAGCATAAATTTCGGTTACAAAGATACTCGGTTATAACGACACCATTTTTCAGGTCCCTTCGATGTCGTTATAACAGAGTTCTACTGTATTACCACCTGTACCAGGAACAGCCAAACTATGGTCCCCACAGATTTTAATGCGGCCAGCTTGAGCACTTTGAACACTAAAACTAGTATATTAAGTTATTAGAAATTTTAGAGTTTAACATCGAGAGTAGCATGTTCCAGTTAATTACCTCAACGCTAATACACCGAAACATCTTTCGGTAGTTACTCATTTGTCCGCGTTACTGAAGTACTGAACAGAACATCAATTTGCCGATATATATGTTATTTTCGTGAAACTCGATTCAGAAACACCTCATAAACTTGTAAACATTTTTTTATGTGTTTTTGTTTTAGTAAGAAACGGAGGAAATTATAATACATACTGAAGTAACCAGGTAGGAATGACCTTTTATTACACAATCACTGTGAATAATTCCACTGCCATATTAACATTTTCCATGACAAAATAACTGATTTTCACATTATCTGTCACACGTTTTAAACACCACAGTTGTAAGTCCCAAGCCCTCCGGTATAAAACAAAATTTCACAAAGACAGGAGCTACAGTACCGGGATCACTCCCTTCAGCGATGACGACGTCCTTTACTTCCTGTAAAGTCCGAGGTTTTTCGAGAACACACTGACCTTTTTGTAATACCACACGAAATAGTCACAAACGGGAAAGTCGGGGGTTCAAACTGTTCATTGTACATCACTTTTAATGACAAACCCAGGGAATAATTACCTGATGACAGTTACTGAAGCTCGTATGGATTATTGCTTCGTCTTGCTGGTACCACACACCTACAACCTACGGTTCCATAATGGGTAGATGTAACTGTCAATGTCCTACTTACCGCATCGAAAAATATAAATAAATAAATTTGCACGCCAAAGAGTAACACGTTCACTATGTAGGCGACGCTGATGTAAATATCGTACATTGTCTTCATTCCAGTACCGGAAGTTCTATTCTAATTGTTAATACATCACGGCAGATCAAAACGCGCCTTGTCTGTTATTAGAAGACAAACATCTATAACAAGCCAAAGCAAAATCTGCCACTATTTACCTTGTCGGTAGTATCCCCTACCAGTCTGGGAAAACAAGCGGTACGAAAACTGATTTACCATTCGTCAAAATTCATCTGGTGAGGGGGATTTAAACGTAGCTGACGTTTGGGCAAATAGCAAACAAGCTTTTCCCTTGTTTGATATGTATACCTGATCTAAACATTGACATAAACATACACAAAACTATAGAAATATTGATACTGAAACATCTGATAAATTGCACCTATTCCGAACTTCACGTAATGCTATCGCATAAGACACTGTTAGAAAACATATCCACTCACTAATACGATGACAGGCTAGTATTGCGGAGGTCCTAGATTCAATCGTGGAGAGTTGAGTAAATGTGTATAATTTGTAAGAGTGGAAACACACGTACTGAAGTTAAATTGAAAAGTTCTGAAACTAATGATTACTGCAATTTTAGTGTTTGAAGCAAACTTTTAACACTGTCTTTTTGGTTTCAATGTGCCGAATTAAATTTTCACTAAGTTCAAACTGAAGTTCAATGTTCTATAGTCTCGGTTATAAAATTGAGGCTCAAGACTCGGTGAGGACAAGACTGGGCTAATTGTATCGAATTACTGCTATTTATGACAGAAAATTGGAAAGACGCTAGTAATTCGAGATGCATGGACTATCTTATCTTTCATATTGGTGTTGTTCTACTTTCACCTTGATTTGAAGGATCAGTTATTCGATGCACAATTTCTAGAATTCCTGGAGAGCTAGACATGTGTCTGGTGTTACTTAATATCAACACCTGGGTGTCTGAAATTGTGGATCTGCAAATGCGTCACAAATCGTGTGCTTCGGACAAGTATCGAATTTTCATGGCATTGAAGTTGGTAATTCGATATCGAACGGCTTGCACTACTAATGCAAGGTTGCAGAATCGTAAATTCTTCACTTTGGTGGATTTTTGGATTGACCTTGGTTCGCAGAATATAAACTGTTTATAATACGATATTTGCTGAATTGTGTCTGGTAGACCTGTACGACCTTGGTTCATAAAGGATAGAATGTCTGTAACTTGATATTACTGAATTGCAGAATTAATGTAGAATCAAAGCTTGGTGAGAATCATGTCTTATTGTAGTTTCCATGAGATTGGAATGTTTTATGCTAACTAATACCTAATCGGAATTAAACCTTGCCTATCTGGCTTGTCTGGCAAAACCTCAGAATACATTTTATTCATAATCTTACTTATTAAAATATACATGAAATGTAAAAAAAAAAAAAAGAAAAAGAAAAAAGAAGAAAGAAAGAAAGAAATATTATAGTTCGCCTTCAATTATGCACCACCAATACTTTCGGAGTACATTTAAGTCTTTGTGTAGTATCTGCCTAATCGTCCGATTTGACATGTGCTGAGCTGTAACAGTGTGGACTTCTTTTAACGGCGAATCTTACCTCTGCAAGTCTCTGGAGAACGCAAAGACCTAGGCCTACTTTGTGATGGAGTTTTATCACTGTTCCTGTTGCTTCTGAATCTATGTTGCTGTCTTCCTGCTGGGGACGCAACCATGCCTCCAAATGCTGAATATCAGGATAAAAGAACGCTGTATTTTAAGAAGATCCACCACTCTCTATAAACAACTCAACAATGAAGGCACGGTACTGCCATCCACTGCTCCATAGTTAGTAGGCCAGGGCACGTGTTGCGTCTTACAGCGAGAGAGGGAAGGGCATTAGGGCGTGTGTACAACCATGACTACACTATACGCGGACTGCCATGCTGTGTGGTGATCAACACCTGAATGTTAGGGAATAATGGTGCTCAAGTGTGACAAATAATGCGAAAATATGTGACGTTCTGAGATTCTGATAAATCAACTAATAGCATAATCGATGTATTACTCAAAGAATGAGTATGTAGTAAAACCTTCTTAGTTACTTCAACATTTATTTCAAACCTTTTCACCTTCAATTTTTTTTTTTTTTTTTTTTTAAACACAAATGGGGAGATAAGTAAGCTAAATCCTGTGCATGGGAGAAAACGTTTCCCAAAACAGTAATTCAAAAATTAAGATTGGGAAAAAGCTTGAGTGGCCAACATCTCGAAAAAAACAGTGTTCTTCCTCTGTATCATTGAGCAGAAACTAGACACCATCAATTTATCACTTAAATAAATAATCATCTTATTATGTAATTATGCAACCTCGCTTTGCAAATATTCGGAACTATACATTAACTAACTATATGGCTTATAGAAATAGCAAGTTCCTCGTCGCAGTAACAAACGTTCTCCATAGGATTCTATCCTGGGCAAGATCACGCCAGTTTCCATCACGAACATCTGCCTCTCGAAGATCTCTACTAATATTGTCCTACTAACAACGTTTCGGTCTTCCCAACGGTCTCCTTCCCTCCAGGTTTCCAACCATGATCGAATATAATCTTCGTTTTTCCCATCTGAGCTACATGGCCTACCCATCTTAGTTGTCGCAATTTCATTACTCTTACAACATCAGGTGAGTTGTACAGTCCGTGGAGTTCTTCATTATGCAGTCTCCTCCATTCTCTGATCATCTCGTTCCGCAAATCTTTCTTAAAACCTTATTCCAAAACACAAACAACTTATGTTCATCTGCTAGGGTCGTACTCCACCTGCAGTAACTGTAAAGTATTACCGGTAGAATAACCATTCTGTATATTTTTCAATTTCAACTTTCTTCATACTAACTGCGAGGTCAGTACTATCTGAACTGAATAGAAACATGCGTTGCCCGATGGTAAGCGACTTTTTAAATCTTCCGTGACCTCATTCTTGCTTTGTTACATATGCTTCCAAGTACTTAAATTGGTTTACTTTTTCTTTGGTCTCATTCTTAATTATTATGTATCTATTTCGTTCATTCCCTGTGTTTCGGCTTATCATGTATTTTCGTTTTCTTTACGTTCACGTATAAACCTATGTCGTCGCAAGCTGCTTCTAAGACATTGGTGTTACTTTGCAGTGTATTATATCTTTCCCTATTAAATTTACATCAACCGCGTATACGAACTGTTGGTTCAAGCATTTAATATTAGTCACTTTTTGCTTTCTTTTATTTTTACAATGATATATTCTAACGCAAAGTTACAGAGTAGTGGTGACAAGGAATCACCTTGTTTCAATCCGCTTCGAATCTCGAAACTACCTGACTTATTATTACCTATTATTCTGCTTATTGGGACTGTGAGATGCATCCTTACTAGCTGTACAAGTTTTTTGTTGGTTTTTTTTAAATAGAATTCCAAATCTTACCAGGATATTATATAATTTTTTCCTTTTGATAGAATAATAACCTTTCTTAAAATCAATGAACAACTGGTGAATATAATCTTATTTAATATTTGTCTGAAGGCGAAAATCTGGTCCAACGTAGATCGAGTTTTTCTAAATCCACATTAGTCATTTCCAATTATTTCATCTGTGTATAACCTTAGGCGTGTTAGCAGGACATTACTCAACACTTTGTAACATATTAGGAGAAAAGAGATTCCGCGGCAATTATTACAGTCATATTTATCACACTTTTTATAAATAGGAACTATTACCGAGGTTTTCAATTCTTTTAGAAGCTACACGTTTCTCCATGAAGCACTTATCAATTTACGTAGTACCTTGACTATTTTAGTTCCTCCCACTTTAATTAATTCAGTTGGAAATGTTCTCAATTCCTGGTGATTTGAATTTTTTCATTATTATTATTATTGATATTTCATTTCAAGCACAATCTTGGTAGGTTCGGGTATCCATGGTTCTGCGGTATGGATTTCAAATCGCTCTGTTGGATCACCTGTGTGTACATTACGAAGCTTATCAACACATCGAAAATTTTAGTCGAATACGCCTGAAGATTACGTTCATTTCTAATCATCCCTAGCTTTGCCTGGCAATCTTTTCTTAGCGACATTACCCATTTCTGTAGATCTCTTATGTTATTTGTCTTACCGTTTTCCTCTATCTCCTGAATTTTCTACGTCAGATAGTTCCGCTCTCTGCTTCTAAACCTGTATGCGGCGTTACATTTCGCGTTATTGTAGTGGTTTGCATTTGGTTCGGTTTATTGCTTAGCCATCGCTGCCTTGCTTGTTTTCCTTCTTCATGAAGCTTAATGCATTCTTCATCAAATCAAGGCTTGTTCTTCTGTCGTTTCTTCTTACCTACACGTTCTTTTTCTGCGCCCTTCAATGTCACGAATCGCCTCCCACATCTTATTCATATCATTTTTATCATTATTATCATCTTTATTATTACTCGAGTCGGCTAAGATTTCGAACTTATTTGACACTGAATTGGTAATCTATCTGCCTTTACGCTCGAGTTATCCAATTGTTTTACTTCGATTCAGTTGTTTTGATCCTTTCCCTGTTCGCGATGCACAACTTTTCACTCACTTTTGTGGTCGAAGTCACCTTGCGCTCATTTGTAAAGCATAACGTCCTACAAATCCAAAAATCCCCTCAACTCCAACCGATATTTTTCTCAAATTCATAAATTATTGAATGATTGTTGACTGTATAAACCAATTGGTTTCAGTTTTTCAAATACTGTTAATGGAACTTTTCTTACAACAACGTTTGCTATAGCTAAGATTATAGTCGATTTTCTGTGTTCTCAAAACTCGGACAATACGATACAGTTAAAATTAATTCACAGTCCACGGTAAAAATAAAATGAAATTCAAAATGCATTACTTAAAATCGTAATTGCCATTCATAACAATAATTTTATAACAAACGAACATTGCAGTCTTTTCTGGCGGATCCTAAATTCAACTCAATCCAATTTTGAAAAGTTACCGTACTTTTCAAGAGATGCATTATTCTCTTCATGCAAGGGCATAAATCATACAAAGCAGAAAAACCTCCAATCAATACTCACGGGAGATTCCGAGATGACAGGAGGTGGTGGGGCTTCGACAGGCCCATCTGATTTCCTGTTTCCTATCGCAAACTGCGGATCTGACTGAGGGTGCATGACCGAATGTTCCTTTCCTCCCTTTGATGACGTCTGAAGATAGTAAGGTAGCTCGCCGACATATGCGGAGTTTCCTTGTTTTCCGTGCTTAGCACTCTGACCTCCAAGTTGTGTGTTCTGAAATACATGGATCTAACATTCAACTAATGCACTCATACATAATGAATACATCAACTCTACTTAAATTTAAGCAGCTCGAGGAACAAAATGTAAGCGGAAGATTTTTAGAGTATGTTGGAAAAAAAATGTAATCACGTCTAAATGCTTAAAAATTTGGTTGCAAAAATTGTTTTTCAAATAAACAGATAATCTTTGGACATAAAAAAAATTGTTTCAATAATATTTTTTTTTCTCCCCCGATTTAGACACACATTAGACTTATGTTTCCGTTCTAATTAAAAAAAGAAAGTGGCTTTTACCATTTCGTTTTCCCTGAGCAGCTCCAATAGCAATGTTTCGCCAAAGGATTGTCCCATCAGAGTGGTGAAAGTCAGAAAGATAGGAGGTGAGGAGGATTGACTAAGTTGCAAAAGCTACGTAAAAGGCTGGTCAGGTCGTGAAGGCGGGAAAATAGCTAAAGTAGTCGGAAAAACACAAAAAGTGAAGGAAATGAGGAGGGAGGGTAGTAACTCGGAATCAGCACATAATGAAACCAAGAACATTTCAAACACAATATGAACCACGACAGAACTTGCTTTTCAATTAGTTGGGACTCTCATACATATTCAAGATAAACATATAACCACAATTAATGTTCTGTGGATAACGCCCTTCAAAGAAAGATATGGGAATAGGAACGTGGAACGTACAAACCTTATAACGCAACAGGCGCTTTTCAGACGGTGGTACGCGAGACAGAGAAGTACGGATGAACATACCAGCGATACAAGAAATCCAGTGGGACGGCCAAGATAGCATTCGACAAGGCAAATACATTTTCTACTAAGGGGGAACTCAGTCACACCATTTTAGAACAGAATTCCTCCTTAATAACAGTATCGTACCGGCGGCTCAGAATATAGCGTTCGTGAACGAAAGACTATGCTGCATTGCGATACGTACTCGATGGTGTAACGGTCTTAATGATGTCCATGCTCCGACCGAGGAAGCTGATGCTAACGACAAAGATATATTTTACGATGAACTGGAAAAGTTGTTTGATCGATTACCGAAAAATAATACGAAAATTCTGTTGGGAGATTCCAACGCAAATGTGGGAATGGAACAAAGTTTTAGACCCACTGTAGGAGAATCAAGACTTCCGAAGTTAGCAACAACAATGGCATAAGACTGATAACTTTCGCGATTTCGAAAGAACTAATAGTAAAAATCACGTACTTTGAACACAAAGATACGACCCGTTCAATCTCAATTCAGGCAAGGCAAAGTACTGGTGAAGTCATGATTTTTGGTAATTATTTTTCTATGAGCTCTTTATGGAAATTGAAAAGACCAGTAAAAAAATATATATATATATATATATATTTATATATTTATTTTTATTACTTTTTGCTTTTAAAAAAATCTACAGAGACATTCCTTCTTAAATTTCATTGTTGATAACTGAAGCTCTAAACGTTGTATGCTGTACTACTTTTGACAAATTATAACTTATGTCAATTAATGAACATAAACAAGCCATTCTTTTTTATATGATAGATATGTGTGTGTAGTTTGTTATATCAAAAGATTATTCCCGTGTCGTTTCTGCAGGGTGTACAGAAATTCTACCATTACAAATAATAATAGTTACCAAAATCTATGATCTGACCGGTAATTGTTTTTCTTAAACTATCTGAATTGAGATGGAATGGGTCATACACAAATACATATGGACCTCTGGATGGCAAAAAACACAAGTAGATCGACCACGTATTAGTAGATAGATGAGAGAGACTGGGGAAATACGGCGGTTGAGGAAGGGTTTCATACTGGTTTCACGTATTAGTCATCACGTGAGAGAGAGGGGGCAGGTTGCGTCGTCTGCTTGGTTGTTTTAAGCCTAAATGGAACTAGGTTTACTTTTTTTTTTTTTTTTTTACATCGGTTGTTCAGATTTGAGTTCAGGTAAACAGGAAGTAACTTCCACGGAGTAAAGTCTGTTTCGTACTTCAATAATGAGTACATTTAGTTTTAAAAAATGTTAGTAGTAACTTCATTATTGTGTGCAGACACTTTCTTGACCAAATAATGTCCCAAAATAATTGCAAATATCGCTGGTGTTACTACCAACATTTTTTAAAACTACATGTACTCATTTACGAAACGGACTTTACTCCGTGAAAATTACTTTCTGTTTACCTGAACTCAAATCTGAACAATAGATATAAATCGAAAAAACAAAGTTCCACTGAGCCTCAACTGACAGACGCGGGGATTTACCGTCAATTTTCTGTTGCTTGTCAAAAATATACATTTTGGATTGATTCTTTTTTACGTTACTCATGAAGACACCATCATGCGAGTAAAATTTATTGGGAATTTGTGATTTATCTGCAATCCTGACAGTTAAAACCAAACGGAGAGTACGGACACTGTTTTGCTCGCACATAACGACTGATTGTAGTAATGGCAGAAAACGATCTTTAAAATGCAATACAAACATAGCTATACTGAAATTATATAAAGCAAACGAAGTTATCTTCATCCTTTCAAAATGCAGTACAACTTGTGAAGATTGCTGCGTATTACATTTCCACCTGGAAACGTTCAATTATAAGCAAAAACACACCAATAACCACCCACAGTGATTGTCAGATCATCCAATGGGAGGCATCGGACTGTCACTTCAGATGAAAATTAGATCTACTATGACAATCGTAAAAGGTCAGGACAATGGTCGGATCGTGATCAACGTTCCGGATGGTGTCCTAAACCACCTCTCCACCCATGGAACGTGTTGTTGCTGGTATGGTGGTCTATTGTGGAAATGATCCATCATATCTTTCTCAGGCGAGGTGAAATCGTAACTGCAGATCGTTACAGTGCTAAACTCCAAGAAATGCCCCGCAAACTTGTCTGCAAGCATCCAGCAATGGCCAACAGACATGGTGTCTTCATGTTGCATGACAACAGCCGCTCACACGTCGCGCAAAGAACTGTGAAGGCTCTCCATGAGTTGCAGTAAACCCTTCCTCAACCGCCGTATTTCCCCGATCTCTCCCACTGACTACCACCTCTTCCGCCATTTCGATCACTTCTTGGCAGGGAAGACCTTCCCTGATGATCGGGCGATGCAACATGCAGTTGAGAATTTATTTGTATCCAGACTTTTTTCTCCACGGAATCCAATCGTTGGCTGAGCGATGGCAACAGAGTATGGCTGTAGACGGCGCCTACTTTGACTAACCAGGTAATGTCGTTTTCATTTAGGGGAGGCTTTTGGAGATGACGCACCTGGGACGGACATTTCATTCGCACTAACCCAATAATTTCTTTGGAAGTGTTGATTATTCCGTGAGGAGCGGAAGCTGGTTAAAAGAGGAGAAAATGATGTGGAGTCCAATCATGTACTTTTGGTTACATAGACCGAGATTTGATGCACATTCGAGGAAAAGTGCAAGTCAGTATGAACAATAAATATATGAAGTTGAGGTGATTAGCTAATTGTTATTCCGGTAATTTATGCTTTTATGAAACACGTACAAATGTACTATTACCTTCTCGAAATGTAATTCCTTGTATACACCCTGATCCCTTAGATATCCAATAAACTTCCCAATATCGTAAAGAATTCAGCTAACATATTAAAAAAAAAAAGAAGAAGAAAGAAAGAAAGAACTTCTACTAATAAAAATTGTACTACAGCATGAATGAATTCTTAGAAGATTGAAAAGATCCAGAAAACTTATAACGTAGGTATATCTATACTAAAATTTTCGACTTTAAGCACTTGTGTTAAGTATATCAGTGTAGCACTGCTCGAAATTCTAAGGTATTAGGGTGTATATTGTAATACGTGATTTTAATGTAATCTGTTATTAATAGAATTATACTGTTGAACGAATTATATATCCCATCAAAAATTATAACAACAACTGTATAATAATACCATGTTCGTCACAGTTACTTTACAGTGACTTGCTATAATCATATCTATTATAACCATTTATTACTGTCATTGTATATACTAATCTCATGTTTCATGAAGTTACCATATTTCATTATTATGTATAATTGTCATTGTATTGTGTGAACGCATATGTCAGAATCTTTAATAATCGTTTGTAATTACTTGTAATAATGTGACATGTTCCATATCACATTGCTCAACAGCAATCCTCTGTGGCAGCCGGAATGCAATAAAAATCAAAATCTAATCTACACTCCCTGTAATTTCAATTTGCGTCATTGTACAGAGGGTATAAGGGTTTCGTTTCAGCACTAGTATGTATTTTCTTGAGTGTGTGCCCTTAACTATAGACGAATTAGCAACTTCAGTTTAAGCTTCTTAAAGGTAATTACCCCCTCTTTATTTAACCAAGAACTTAGCAATCGAAGATAACTAAACCTCATCAACATATTCAAAATTGCGAGAAATTTGTTACTTAAGTAATTGGCTTCTTTAACTCCCTTTTATGGTGTCCATCATTTGTGAACAGAAAAAAGCGACAGGTGATAATGATGATGATCTGGCACGAATCACACAACAATAATGATTTAGTGACTATCGAAGGAAAATCAAAGTTACTGTTAAACAACTACCTGTTTAGACTGTAATACGGCGGGTTGCCATGGCGACCTACCGGATGTGATGGAATACTTTAGTAGCTCATCGAAGAAGTGTATCTCAGCTGTCAGGATAAGGTCGCTTAGAGTGTAGAGGTGGCATGCGGTCTCCGGGCCATTCGTGCCCCGCTGATATTTTCCCACTTATCAGCAGACACCCGACGACGGCCCAACTGTTTCCCTACCCTAAGCCGACATATCGCTGAAGCCAATGTCCAGCCACCACTGAGCCTTAAGAGACAGCCGATCTAAAGGTGCCAGTGGTCCGACAATGTTAGCGGGGCTTTGATATGGGGCAGATATTGACAATATCTCAGCCGAATTAATTAAAGCGGAAGGAACTACTTAAACTGGTAAGTACTATATGGTGAAAAGAGAAGCTTTCAAAGGAATGGAAAACCTCAGTAATAGTTCTAGTTTATAAAAATGGTGATATATCCGCTAATAATTATCACTGAATCTCGTTAATCCCAACACGTTACAAAGAAAGGTTTATTGATTTAAATCAGATGATTTTTTAAAAATCAATGACTTAAATCAAAATTATTATTAAAAAAAAAAAAAATGAAATGAAGGGCAGCATTTTTGATCATTCCATCGTCTGAATCATACTAAGCTTGAAATTCACCTTTCAGTTCATATGTGATGGTAGACTCTTAGTGATGTAAACACAAACCAAAGTGAAGGACGTAGAATTTTAACAAATTATTCGATTGGATCATTTTATATTACACGCGAAATTTTAGGTGAGAACTTAGGAACCCAAAGCAGACTGTTTGTATTATGGTAATACATAATATGAAAACGAACACACAGAAAACAGATAATCCAGTTTTTTAATACAAAACAAAAATTGTTGTTTCGTAACATTACCAATTTTTTATTACCCCAAATGTATTTGTATCAAATTATTAAATTTCCTCACAAATTGCCCAGAATAATTTATACTTCATGGAAGTATAAAGGGATAACATTTGCTTTATCTACTCCAAAGCTGAGCCAGCTCCTGTTCAATATCATAAGCTCTTCACAACAGTGTCATTCCATGTCTAGTCATCCAGGGGCTGACACCCACCCATCTCAGAAAGTGATGAAAAGTTGTGTTTATGTAATTTGTGATGCTGATTCCAAAACTGCAAACTGTTTGAAAATCGGTCCATTGGTTCTGGACTTATTGGTCTTTGAAATTTAAGCCTAAGATGAGAAACAGTAGTCGTATGTTGTGATTCAAGGGCACATGGAAAAGCAGTTAACGTAGAAACATGTTCTTCCTCTCTCTCTCTCTCTCTCTTAAAATGTGATATGCAGATACTGAAAAGATTTTGTTGCAACTGCATAAAGTAAAAAAAAAAAAACTCCTAACGTATTCTAACAGTGTACGCGAAATAACTCATTTGATTTATTTCAGAGCGTGTCACGTGTGAAATACCCAGATTGGCGTAACATCAAGAAATAAAAACAATGGGAACTTCTTGTACATGAACTTCTTTGCAGTCAAAAACCAGTCCTTTAACTGTTCTCGAATAGCTGGCATGTCATCTTTTGCTTCAAAATAAAACACAATCCCTTCAATAAAGTCTCTGCACTAATTGTACATTGCTTGTGCGTTTGTGATGTGTCCGCTGACAGTTCTCTGAAGACTTGCTTTAGATACAGTTCGCTTCATCGTATGGCTCGTTGCGAAAAATGACCACCGGGCTTTTCATTGAAAATCAGCTTCATGATAACACAAATTTAAGACGGATTTACAGTTCTTATACTGTGATGCACAATCGTCAGTAAAATACTCAATTTCTGTCATCTTTGGGATATTGCTGTCATCTTTGTACGAAAGTTGTCAAAAGTTGCTGTGTTGCATGTACCATTGGGACATCATGATCTAGATCATCACTTAAAATACAAACATTCCTGGGTTGCAGAACTCAATCTTCTTTGAAATAAAGAACACAAGTATGCAGTGTGCAACAGCCAATGGTCCAGCAGTATCCCTGGGCTTCATCTTGAATCACAAATGTACAGTTTTCACTGAAGTCCATCACGATCAATGCTGCATTTTCTGGTAGACACTCCTTTCTAGATTTTAGGTAACGAGACTGCTGCTTTGCTATGTATGCATGGGGAATAAGCTTGGTCAGTTTTGCAGTGATAGTTTCAATCAATTCCCCAGTGATAAAGACTGCATTGCCAACTCGGTTCTGTCCGTGGTAATCCACTGTTTCACTTTCAACCATCTCTTCAGAATCAAATTCTTCGAACTTTGATATTAAAAAATCTTCTACTACTTTCTACGAAGGGCACGTATTGCACACTCTAAGCATACATTCGCGATTGTCTTCACTGCACACCGCCATCTTGATCAGATCAAGATATGTTTCTTCCAACTCAATGGCTGATAGAAGTAGTTTCACATATAGGCAGATTGTGTGTGTGTTCCAGAAGAACCAGCAAGAACATATCGCTTTGGTCGTAAACTGGCAAATTTGGAAACGCTTACTCTTACATCATGATATTTCGACTGAAACTGTGCATAGAGCTCCTTGATGTTGCATAAAATCAGGCGCTCTTGTTCATACATATTGCGTGCAACACTCACTTTATTCTTGTGAATTCATCATCACTGTAAAACTGGACTACTAAATTTACAGTTTTGGGTGGTAGTCGCTTTCCCTTTCTTGTTGCTAAGTTTTCTTGCTGTACGAACCAAGTACTCTGACATTGAAAATGTCAGGTTTTTTTTTTTTTTTTTTTTTTTTTTGAGCCCATGATGGCGGCCCCAAGTTAAGATTTTTAATTTTTTTCTTCCGGCTGACTGTTCCGAGTTTTGTCTTCATTAAATCTATGAGTTCATTGAAGTTCTCCTTATTTTGCTGGACGCTTTCGTCTACCATCTGAGTTGTGTCTGGTCCAAGCTTCAGTTCTTCGTCCTCCAGCGAATACGTGCGAGTAACTTTCCTCCGCAGAGTTTGTTCTTCCACGTGTAATTTTCGTTTTGCAGCTCTTACCTTTGTAGTACCCTCATCTTTCACCTCCGGAGGCATCACTTCAGACTCGGATGGTCCAGTTTCAGAGCATTCACCACATTCAGCAACTTCAGTTTCTTCTTGTGAAGCTGATGTGCTCTCTTTATCCTTCTTAAATTTTCGGCATCCATTACACAGTTTGGTTCCAGGAATGATGTTTATATTTTGGGTTTTGTAGATTACCGCTTGCTCCAGCGAAACAATTCTCAAACCAGTTTTCACATTGCGATCAGGATACCTGTGGTACGGATCCCACATTTCTTCAGATGTCGAGAAAACTTGGCTAAAAACTTTAGCCTATGTTGTTCACAACCCGTCACTATGATACAGTGTTTGTCTGTGAATTTTCCACTGCACACTGTATCATTTAGAAACTGACCGAAAGCACAAAGCTGCTGAATAGCTGGAACCATTATTTCACACTTCCTGTTCAAACAACACAATACACAGACACGTCCTTCTCTCTCAAGAGTTCTCAACCACCTGCTGTTTGGAGTCACTATTAGCTGATGTTTAATGTGCACCTTGACTGTGTCCCGCTGCAGGCAGTGCAGTGGATAAGACCTCAGCTGGGGCATCTTGACAAAGGTATATTATTTAACAATTAATAGCAAGTTGTTATATGGGAAGCCAAGAACACTAAAATACAGTAGGATACTACCGGGCAAAATTGGAAGAAACTTATCGTAAGCGTGAAACTCTCTCAGTTGGGAAATTAAGTAGTTGCAGCTTATATCAAGCTCGATAGGAGTTACGTTCTCTTCCAGAGAAAAGAGGGACGAAGCAAACGTTATTCTAGATAGAATTTATTCCCTGTAGTACACAGAACTGAGATTGTGTACTGATAAAAAGGTGCATGTGTCGTTTGCCATGTCTAACTTTTGCAATATTATATTAATAATTTACAAGTAATTAAATCATATGTACAACTACAGCTACACCTACTACACTTACATATGCATCTCTTCTACTTAAGATACAATTTCCCGATGTACATAGAATAACGTTTGCTACGTCCTTTTTCCTGGAAGAGAACGTAACTCCTATCATAGACCTCATAATAGATAGACTTAGCACGCTTCCTCATTTCTGGCTGCGCTAAAACTAATGGATTTTTGTTCAGAGCAAGTGATTTTGAATCCATACGCTAGGTAGCTCTGCCATAGACGCCATATTCTACTATGACTATAAGCACTCAAGTATTTTTCCCGAATTACGGTATTAAAAAAAAAAGAGAGAGGTAACAAGCAGAATCGTTTAAAAAAGAATATACAGCAATGCATCTGAAGATGACCAGCTTACAGCAACCGAAAGCACCTCTCTCTCTTTACTTCTAACGCAATGAATTCCGCCGAAAACCAAGATTTATTTTGACAGTAGCTGTCATCCAAGTGGGAGAAGGAGTGTCATGACTGACTTGCACAGCGAAATAAATTGAAATTCCATCGTCTGAAAAGACAATGCGATTTTAAAAGTGTTGGATTTCTAATGTGTGGACAGAAGCCAAATGAGGAATATATGAGAACAGCTGTGGAAACCAGTTTTGCGGAACCTGAGTAATGCACCACCAGAAGCAAAGAGGGGTGAGGGTGGAATTGACCTGCATACTTAGCTTGAACCTGTGAACAAAATCAAGTTGATTCCTCTGCTCTTCTCTAGTCGCCCTGTTACAAAACAAAGGAGAAGGGGAGTTCAAGGCCTTCAATATTTTGTACTTCCGTCTTTACATGTAAACAATAGCCACCAAGAAGCGGAAAATCAATACGTCCGAAACATGAACCCATTTTGAAAACTTCGCTATAAGCAGTCTTGACGGGAAATATTGTTCGTAATATACGGTCATTTCTTCCATGTTTTAAATAGGCAGGATGACGGGGATTTCATTTATGTTCGCAATATCCGAGTTCGTTATAAGTGGGATGCACTGTAGTACAATGTTGAGAGCTGAAAACTAACTGAAATGAACTAAAATATATCTTAGAAAACTTAAATCGTGGATCATTTCGTTTGGGAGATGTAGCGTGGAGAAAAAGGCAATTGCGATTGTAAAATCTTGCAATTACTTAGGATGAAAGGAAGATATAAACGTCATTTTCAAAGGAAAGCTGATACGTAGAAATATTTTACACTGTTTCTTCTTCGAACTGAATTTAATCCTCTGGAACCACTTCATTCATCGTGTATCGACGAAGGTTATGTGGAAGTTTCCTATATGGTAACTTTCCTTTGTAAAATACGAGGTGTGACACAAAATAACCGGACTGAAGTAATTACTCTGAGTACTTACATTACTGGTTCCTGTCGGTGGTGTCACCTTCAAAGTAGTACCCCTCTGCTTCAACACACTTCTTCATTCGCCGCTGCCATTGTTTGTAACATCCCTGGAAGTCATCTTCTGTAAGGGTCTTCAGTACGTTTGCCGTTTTTTTT